>JAFVLL020033177.1:0-38901 GCA_021397915.2 Tor tambroides | reverse complement strand
ATGAGACATGATAAAGTTGTACGGTATATTTCAACATACCTTCTTATTTTCATTCATGTTTATTTCATGCAGTAAATGGTGCAACAGGTATTAGTTCTGCGCAGAGCCAATCCTCACTATACACAAAATACGTGAGCTTGCTCTCAAATATGATTTAATTGTAGTTTCGTTTTTGAATTTGGCTAGCAGTTATGAAAACATGAATGATCATTCTTTTAAAGGGGTCATCGGATGCAAAATTCACTTTTCAAATTGTTTGAACAAATATGTGTGTTGGAAGTGTGTGTACACATCCATCCTATGATGATAAAAATCTTTGCAAATCATCTTTCCTAATAATGTACTAGTTAGCCAGTTCCGCGGCTAAAGTAAACAGTTCTGCTAGTCACCCCACGGAAGAGAGGGGCGGGGCTAGCAGAGTCATGAGCATTTAAAGTAACATGGACTAAAAAACGGCTTGATGAAAACAGAGCTGATTTTGACAGGGTAAAGATGTTTTTTACACCACCATCGAGAAATTTTAACCAAAGTATGTTATAGAATTTTCATTAAGACCCTAAAGATTCATATCAACTTGTGGAAAATGGGCTTCCGATGACCCCTTTAATGTGGTGCGCTGTTGCCCTTTGTACGTAAAAATCAGTCAAATCATGTAACGTGAATGTCGTACAGTCTCTTGCTCGAGACTAGAAAAATGAGTTGAAAGCATACCGAGCTGTGGAAGAGATATTGTTTCTCAAGCGCTTTCAACGAGCGGGATTCGAGATGGAGTGAAACACGGACAAATGTGTTTCATTCATTTGTTCACCACCACTCATACCCCACTCAACCCCCCTTCCCCCCGCCAACACAGTTTTGCGCAGGGCCCCCAGAAGTCTAGGATCGGCACTGATTCTGTGCATGATTTTATGTACATTTTATGCCCAGCCTAGTCTGACAACCAGGAGTACATCCTGCTGATGCAACTGACCCCAGATGTTGTTTTTCCATTATGCAGTTATTTACAGTTGATTGTAATCGATTGATTGCAATTTATTCCTGCTTCATCTTCTCTTCTGCAGGTTTCTGGGACCTGCTGCAGATGAAGCCTGTCAGTATGTCACTGGAATTGTGGGTAAAAACCCGTTACTCCTGAGAGAACTGAATCTGAGTGAACGTGAACTAGGAGACACACGAGTGAATCAGATCGCTGCTCTACTGCAGGATAAACACTGTACACTCAACACACTGATGTGAGTATTTGATATGTTAATACTTTACAAAATATATACAGTAAGTACTTACATTTTACATTTATTACATTTTCAGTATCCATCAGCATCAAAGTCTTATCAAAGAATGTCATCAAGGTTTTGAGAACTAACATTAGTTAAACCCTCATATAGATTTATCCTTCTGTTAATGTAGTTGTGTATTGTGGCTGAAATAAACTGTAAGAAAATGTTTCATGTCTTTGTTTCTTTCTCTGCAGGTTGAAGAAGAGCAGTATTACAGCAGAAGGTTGTGCTGCTCTGACTTCAGCATTTAATTCAAATCCTTCAAACCTGATAGAGCTGGATCTGAGTGGAAATAAACTAGGAGACTCAGGAATAGAGAAGATCTGTCCTCTTTTGAAAAATAAAAAATGCAGATTAAAGAAACTGAAGTGAGTATTTTCATTCATCTGCGATTCTACATGTAGAATGAAATATCTTTGATTAGATTAACTGAAAAAATTAAAGACTGAACACTATAATTTCTGTTTTACTATTTTCACCTCTGTTTCAGTGTGACTGAGGTTAATATTCTGCCTAACAACTTATTTTGTGTTTCACTGTATAAAATAATTTATGATAATTTGAAGCAATGTGAGGGTGAATACATTATTCAAAAAAAGTTTAACTTTTCGGTGAATGTTTTATTTAAGATGTTATTAGGTATTGGTTATTGTATACATGAGTTACTGGTTAATGCATATATTTATGGAGTCTGTTTGAGATTTTTTTGCAAGTATTACAATAGAAACACATTAGATTAGCATACATTTTTGAATACTCTGCTTATTATACATCTTTTTAATATTCTTGTTTTTTTTTTCTTCATTTGTTTTAGTGATGAACATGCAATAGTTTGTAACAAAATATTTATAAAGTCCAGTAGTATGATAATCTGTGTCTCAACAAGTAATAAACAACTGTTTTGTTTATAGATTGTCAAACTGCAGTATCACTGAAGAAGGTTATAAAGCTCTGGCTTCAGCTCTGAGATCAAACCCTTCACACCTGATAGAGCTGGATCTCACAGGAAATGATCCTGGACAATCAGGAGTGAAGCAGCTCAATGATTTACTACTGGATCAAAACTTTTCACTGAAGACCATCAGGAAATTAATCCTTCAATTATTTATTAAAATTATAATCTAAAATAACCTTTCAGCAACAATGCTGCAACGTTACATCAATAATAATTTGAGATACCTTGTCTTGTTTTGATTAATTCTTTTATCACATCACATAGTAATATCATTTTCTTTTGTTTAAATCCACAACTCATGTAACAGCACATGGCCTGTGGAATTAAACAAAACAAAATTATATTAGGGATGCACCAATTTTTGTTTGTTTATTTATTTATTTATTTTAATATGAGCCGGGTTTTGAAAATATTTTTGGCTGAAAATATGAGCCAAAAAGTTGTGGGTTTTGTAGGACTAAACATTATTTGGATAATTAAAAAAGAATATATATATATACATATATATATATATATATATATGTATGTGTGTGTATATGTATGTGTATATATATATATGTATATGTATATGTATATGTATGTATATATGTATATATGTGTATATATATATATGTATATATGTATATGTGTATATGTATATGTATGTATGTATGTATATATATATATATATATATATATATATATATATGTAGCGTATATACATTTATATATTTCATTTAAAGAAATAGTTTAATTTAGCTCAAAGGGAATTATTTATGATTTTATATATAATTTGAACAGACTCACTGTTTCACTGCACGAGCCGTATAACAAACTCTGCACTGGATATTAAAATCCAAAATATAGTGAAAACACTATTAAATAGCACAGTAACAAGATTGACAGATTAAGACAGTAACTTATGAGCACAAAACACAAGATACTTCTCTTTTCAATATAAATAAGTTTTTATTTGTATAAACCTAACACATGAACACACGCATTCACACGTTGCAGAGAGAGAGAAAGTAAAGAAAGGATGAGTTAAGAGAATGAAAATGTGAAATCCCAAGTTTATAGCAATATGTGTTATTGCCTAGACCTGAACAACCATCAATCACTTATTTAACCCTCACATTGGGTTTCTCAATGAGGCAAAAATTCATATTAAATGCACCAATTCAGCTATATAGTCTGGAGGTTACTTGCTTGCTTTGCTGGGGTTCCCTTTTTGTCTTCTCTTTGCAGAAAAGGGTTTTCCCGATTGGCTGGAAGTTCAATAGTCTTTGAAGTGACGTCTTGGGAAGACAACGGTTGGGCGTTGGCTGGCGATGGTTTCAGTTGCTTGTTGAAGTTTGAAGTGGGTTCAGTCGAACTGGACTTTTAAAGCATGATTTTCCAAACTCACACATACCAAACACGCATCTGAATCCTTCAGCTATTCAATAGTGATAAAAAAAACCATACATAATATTTGATTAAAACATGATAATCTAATGTGTGGGTTACAAACATAATACAGGTTATTTCTATGAAGAGAAATAGTCCTTTTAAGATGATTTTTAGTACAATTGAAAAGAAAGTCTGTGTAATTCTCTGGAGAACAAAAAGGTGTTCTTTGGGCAAAGGAATTTCAGTCTGGTCTGTCTTGTACGGGGGGGAGACCCGCCCAAGAGAGTCTGTAGCTCGTGATTTTCTATCATGGAACCCATGTGATGGCCACCTCTCTGACCATAAGTCTTGATTACTTGATTACCCAAATTTTGACAATCTCCTTCCGCAGTTGGAATTATCAATAATTGTTCCTTTTGTTTTAATGCTGCAAGCTGTTCTGTGAAAGAGGCTTGTTGGTTAGGCTTTCTTCAGACTAGTGGTGCCAGAATCTAATGTATGACATTGTCCTGTTTCCTTGGCTTCTCTCTCCCTGGAATGTTAGCTCCTCAGGTTTCAATGTCCTGATGCATCTTGAATTTGTCTGATTCAGTCTCTGATATTCTACATATATATATATATATATATATATATATATATATATATATATATATATATATATATATATATATATATGTATTATAAAAATCTGTAAAATCTTTTGCATAGACCTGAATAAAAATAACATTCATATTTAATATTAATATAATTTCTGTCCATTTTTATTGTTTTACTGTCAATAAAAGTGTGGTTATTTCATTGTTTTTTTTTTTTAACTCTGTATTATTAAAATGATTGAATTAAATTTAAAAGTCTTACAAATTGATTTTATATTATTCAATAAAATAATTAATAATTATTAAAAAGCATTTTCAATTTTCAGCCAGTTTGCTTCCAGAATTTTCAGCTTCGGTTTTGGCCCATAATTTTCATTTTGGTGCATCCCTAAATCAAATTATAGCAAGGTTATCTAATCTAAATTTCTCTACTGCTTCCTGTAGGTTTTTGAAAAGTCCTGCTGCAGAGGAAGCGTGTGAGTATCTCACTAAAGCTCTGGGTAAAAGTCCATTATTACTGAAAGAACTGGATCTGAGTGAAGATAAATTAGGAGATCTGGATGGAGAGAAGCTCTCTGCTCTTTTGATGGACTCTCATAGCAAAGTGGAGAAAATGAAGTGAGTGAACATGATTTTGTATATTAAGTTTTCTGTTTATTCAGTATAAATGTAAAGTCACATGTGAGAGCAGATATGAAGATCTATTGAACTGGTGTGTGCTGAATATGTGCTGAATAATAAATAATGCTGTTTTTGTGTTTAGGCTGAATAATTGTGAGCTGACAGAGAAAAGCTGTTCAGTTCTAGCTACTGTTCTCTCCTCCAAAACCATCCTGAAAGAGCTGAACCTGAACAACAGTCGTCTGCTGGACTCAGGAGTCAAAGAGATCTGTGAGGGACTGAAGAATCCTGTGTGTGAGCTGAAGATACTCAAGTGAGTACATTTCACCATCAGTATTGATGCTGGAGACTTTAAGTCTTTACGTAAGGACCAAACGTCTGCTTCTGTCAAGTTCATTTTGCGATTTAGTTTTTATTCATTTTCCCCTCGTTGGTGAAATGGTGGGGTTGTGTGATTTTTCCACCAGCAGATCTGTTAAGGGCAGGTTTTAGAGTAGCACTGATCCAACAGTGAAAACACAGCCTGATTTTGGCCTCAAGAAGGGTTGGGCGTCAAGTAGGTTTTACTATTTTGCAAGTTGTCTGAGCAGTACAGCCAAACTAATTTCCTTATTTTAAAAACAAAGTCTTACAAGGTAATACAATATAAAATAAAAAAACAATGGCAGATATTTAAGCCAAAGTGGGCGAAGATAAAAAATCTTGTCATTATTTTATCTTTTTTATTGAAAAAAATAAGAACAAAGATACACATTACAAACACACTTATTCCATGGTCTGTTTGAATACTCGATTCTGATTGGCTGGCAGGTGTTGATTAAATTCGTTTAACTGCACAGGTAGTTCCAAGTCAGTTTAATCACCGTTCCATATTAATGCACTGCTTTAATGTAGATGCACACTAACCAACAAGCATCACTTGAGCACACACACACACACACACACACACACAAGGAGAGAGTGTGAGTTTGAAGATTGCAGATTGCACTGCACACATACATGAACTTCTTGTCAATGCTTCTCCACGATTTTTGTTAATAAAATAGCCTAGATACTAGATCGCTACATTATATTCCTCAGCAACGATGGTAAAATGGCTGTTTTTTAAGTAATTGTTTGTACAGAGAGACACGTGCAGACGCAGATAACAACTGTCATCTCTCTCTCCGCTTTGCATCGGGTGGTTCTTTGCCTCCACGTCGTGCATTTAAAATGCATGGCTAGCCATTGATTATCCCTTACATAATATGCAAATAAAACAAACAGTGCTTTATTTTTCAGGTACAGTTATGTCATCATTTACTAATTCTCAAGTTGTTTTAAACCTGAATGAGTTTATTTCTTCTGTTAAACATAAGTTATTTTGAAGAATGTGGGTAACCTAATAGTTACTGGTCCCAAGTGACTTCCATAGTATTTTTTTCCTACTAGTCGATGGGGACCAGCAACTGTTCGGTTACCCACATTCTTCAAAATAGCTTCTTATTCTGCACAAAAAAAGAAATTAATACAGGTTTGGGACAACATATGAGTGAGTAAATAATGACAGAATTTTCATTTTGGGGTGAACTATCCCTTTAAAGTGTCATGAACTGAGAAACCACAAGTTCCTTGATCTTTTGACATATAAAAGGCCACTGTACTATAAAAACATCCTGTAAGTTTCAGAACTCAAAACTTTGTTGTTAGTCTAAAAACAGCTTATATTTAAGGCATTCTGCCAAAACGACAGCTTTTGGAATGTTCTACTCTAAAATGTAATAGTGTGGATAAGCACAGCCTCCACAGAAGTAGATCAACACCTGCTTCGACATCATTACCTGTTTAGCCCCACCCACCGATTTGACATATAATGTTTACGAGAGAGGCGATTGCACAGGTCTACGCAGAAACCATATGATAAAGATGGCTCTGAAGATAAGAAGACACTGTGAAGTGTTAAATTGCAGAAAAACAGTGTTTGCGTTGCCTTCTTTCTGATTCAAATGTTAGGAAAGATTGAATGAACTTTATTTTTAATGAAGATCCAGACCATGTCAGTAAGAACTTAACCTTAAAGACGATGCTGTGCCGAATATATTGGATCTGACAGTATTGTCGCAACACGTGTACTAAACGGTCTCTCGCTGCTTGTAATGATTTTAGCGTCTTTCTCTGACAGTTTTAAATGCTTCCACACTGCCGTCAAGTTAGCTGCATTAGTGCGCGCCTCTATTTGATCGCGTCACATCATTGTTTGGGATTCGGCTTTTTTGTAATTTTGTCTGCTGAACATTCGGTGCATCACTAGTAAATACGTCATCGCGTCACTATATTATTGATATCGATATGACACTATTATATTTTACACTATTTTGATATTATCGATATGATGCTTTTTTCATGTAAAATTAGGAGTGACCCTGAATAGTCATCGAAGATTCGATGAGCCTGATTCGACTACCAATCTCATAGTCGAGTATTTGCGGGGTGTTATGATCATGCCATTTTGGCTATATGGAGGTGCTCAATGTCTGATTTCACATAGAACTACCGGTTTTCTCCCAATAAGTTAATAGACAGCATATTAAGATAATGCTGTAAATAAGAAACTGAAAAGAAGGAAGCTTTAAATAAACATTTTAACTTGCGTGAATAAATCCAGTCACCCCTAAATTGATTTAAGTTTCACTTTCCATAATCCGTGACCGACAGAGGAGCATCTTGGCGGCAGGGATTTATCACTTAACATGACTCAAACTGACACAGGCAGAGTGAAAGACTGGATTTTTTCGATCAGGTAGGGTATCTGATTTCAAAACATTTCAGCCGGTTTATATATATTGTGTATATATTATTTATCTTGTATCCGATGCATTTGGATTTGCAGTAAAACGCTTCATTGTAGTAATACGGTGATTATCACTTCAGCGTGCAGTGCGAGCAGGACAAACAACAATGCAGATTATTAATAACTATGACTGGGACTGTCATATACACAACATTATAGTGACAACACTATTATAAAAAACCGCGGTGAATTTTTAGAGTTTAGTTGCTGTGTTTCTGCACATGAAGAACGCATCCACAGAATGAATCTACTCAGAGCCATGCAGACACATTCATGCATTTGGGGCATTTTGTGCAGATAGCCTATAATTCGTAATATTACGGTATGTTATATAAATAATGAAGCATATTCTATATGAGAAAAATGATGAGTTAAATCCCATCGATTAAAAACCTGCTATCAAATACTTCATTCTACTGGTCATTTTCAGCGCGCGCAGCTCAAAACTGAAATGCAGTAATAACTTCCGTCATATACATAATGTTATAATGAGAGTACTATTGTAAAAAAATGTTGTGAATTCTTAGGTTTTCGTTGACGTTTAATGCTATCTTTTAATCAAAACATAAAACATTATTTTTGTATCTGCGAGGCGTCCGTTACACATTTTCCCTTTGTGTAAACCCTCTGGGGTCTGAGGGGGTTTTGGGGCCCTGGAGAAGTTTTGACATGCTCTGACATTTGCGTCTTTTTCAGTATCTTAAAAACATTAATGGCTAAAGTGTGATTACACTGTAATCAGCACAGACTGGGCTGCAATAATACACTGCCCGTCCAAAAAAAAAAAAAAGTCACCACCTGGATTTAACTAAGCAAATAGGTAAGACCCTCCCATTGGAAAATTACTGCATGGATGATTATGTCATGTGCCTAAAGAATGACATCAGCTGACTACCTGAAAATACTGAATGACCAGGTTATTCCATCAATTATTTTTTTCTTCCCTGATGGCACGGGCATATTCTAAGTTGATAATGCCAGGATTCATCGGGCTCAAATTCTGAAAGAGTGGTTCAGGGAGCAGGAGACATCATTTTCACACATGGATTGGCCACCACAGAGTCCAGAGTCAGACCTTAACCCCATTGAGAATCGTTGGGATGTGCTGGAGAAGACTTTGCACAACAGTCCGACTCTCCCATTACCAGTACAAGATCTTGGCGAAAAATTAATGCAACTCTGGACGGGAATAATGTTGTGACATTGCAGAAGCTTATTGAAATGGTGCCACGGCGAATGCATGCTGCAGTCAAAGCTAAAGGCGGTCCAACGAAATATTAGAGTGTGTGACTTTTTTTTGGACAGGCATTGTATGTGAGCTAATGAATGTACATGTTTGTGTTTTTGAAAAAAAATAAATATATTGATTTAACTTTTGTAAGACATAATTTGTGTTAGAAAGGCCTTATGTGAGTGAGTGACAATGGCCATGAATATTTAGTGATTCTAACGAGCCATCAGTCAGTAATGTGTTTGTAAGGCAAGGTAAGAAAGAATGTGAGGAGAGTAAAATAATGGGGGTTTTAATTATTTGTATTTTATTTACAACACAGTATAATCAAAATATACAAAGTGAAGGTCAAGGACACATGATTTAACATGATCTAAACACTGAGACTTGAATAATAACACACCTTTATGCCTAGACTACAACATTCATACACAGTGTTAACACTCATTCTACTTTTATATCTTGTGGTTTAGGGATGCACCGAAATGAAAATTCTTGGCCAAAGCCGAACAAAATAAAACACTAGGCCGAAGGCCGAATACCGAACATGGTTTTTAGCATTTTTTCCCCATGTAGGCCTATTTTGGCTATTTTTCACTATTGAATAAATTAAATAGCCAAAAAGTGCTTTTTACTGTTTTGTCCTGCTTTTTTAAAAAAAAAAAAAAAAATCAATTACAAAACAACAATTTAAAAACATTTACTTTACTGAACATTTTTTAACATTCTATCAGACATACCAACAAAACACAATTTAACCTAAAACTTAGAAGTTAGTAAAATAATATTTTTTGGCCATTTTTGAGACCCCCTTCTTGAATCAGGCATGTATTTTTTTACTGTACAAATAAATGCAGCCTTGCCGAGCAGAAGAGACTTCTTTTAAAACATTAGGATATATTACAGATCCCAATTTGAACACTGTGTGAATGTTATAATAAATGTAGCCTATTAATAGAGCTGTTGTAGGGTAATTATTATTATCATTATTATTGTCTTTTATTTTATTTTACAGAACAACAGTAAAATTACAATAATATCATTTATGAATGTTGATTGAGTTGTTGCTTTTTCTTAGCTTTTATTTTGGCAGAAAGCTGCAGGAAGATCTCAGTGCTTCTTTTTGTTGACAACAGCAGATTTATAAATGATTCTTATTACAAATTTGAGAAGATGTTTGTTGCACGTATCATATTGTCACATGCCTTTAAAGAAATTAATAAAAATGTTACTGAGCAAATGACGAGTAACAGTGTAGTGCAGATTTTCCTCACTCTGTGGACTTTGAACCCTGGTGCCGCGAGCTCATGCTGTGCTGTGCATGTATTTGAAAACATAAAATTCTGCCGTTTATTAACTAATCGTTTAAGGCCATTTTGCGATTTCAGTCATCACAGTAACCAGCATCAACCACCTCTTCCTTTTCTCATCGGAGACATGAGATGCAGCACTAAGCAGTCTCTCGCTATCGGTGCTTCATGCTTCTATTTGATCGCGTCACGTCATTGTTCGGTACAATTTATCAGGTCTTTTCGCTTATTCAGCCGAACACAAGACAAGCTTCTTTTTTTTTTGCTATTTTCGGCTGAACAATTTCGGTTGCTGAACATTCAGTGCATCCCTATTGTGGTTTTATATTTTATAAAAACATTAAAAAAAAAAAACATTTTTGCATTGTGCTACATTTAGATACAATGAAATGACACATTTCAAAATGTTTCAGTTTCAAATGTTGTAGTTAGGAATTATAGTTTGGGAAAAGTCTAACTAGTAAATTGAGTACAAGTTATGTCACAATAAACACAATAACAACAGATGCAAGTAATCTTACGTATCAGAATTATATCCTCCACTGGATCAAGCCATGCGTCACATCGTGGTGTTCTTCTGAGATAAATTCTGGATTATTCCTTTTCCGCTTTCTTTACAGAGGTGATGTGGACGTTTTCATGTCCGCGCATCAAAGGTGGCTGTTTAAAATTTGAAAAGCGAAACCTCTCGTGGGCGTGATCACATGGGAGATAATGAGTTTAGACGGGAAAAACTGGAGCTCCCGTTGGTTTCATACGGATTACTTTATCAGAGAATATTTGTAGTCGACATGACATACTTCATTTAAAAGTAGACATTTCAAGCTTTCTATACATAAATTTCTCATGTCTGTGAGGCAAGTAATCGCTGAGATTCAGGTTGTTTTATTTACATGTCTTTGATGAAACTTTATAGAGACCGAGACGGCAGAGAGCTCACCCTGTTTATTTCTTTATTTTACAAAAGCACATTGTTTTGTTGTTATTTTGAATATACAAATAAAAGTAGACCCTTTGCCGTTTCAAACAATACCTTATTCTTATCTGTACAATCAAATATGACGGAGTATTTTTAGTTCTTTTCACGGTCATCAAGAAAAAATGAGACAGACCACACCTGAGGGTTAATGACAGGCAACAACATTTTTTCTAATGTATATTCTGATGTCGCTACTGTTTCTTTCAACTGTATCTTGTGTTTTACAGTTATTAGCACAATCAGATATGAAAGATAACTTGGTCCAGTAGTCGGGCACTGTTTGACAGGCTTTTTAGTGTGCATGTGCTTCAGGTGTGCACGCTCAGAAAAAGCACATGTCAGAATAGCACATGAATAAAACGTTTTACCGGCACTTTGTTTTGTACCACATCACATTTAGGGTTCTTGGAAATATCCTCAACATTACATATTTCACATACTTTTGAAAATCCAGCGTTTAGTTGATGCTGATAAGCGCTTATTGTTACAGTTGTTAACATGGCAGCTTTTTTCTTCCATGAGGGGGTTTGGCATCACATCACCTTTGTTTTCAGGCGGAAAGTTAAAGGCGGCCACTCAGATGATGACTTCGAAACTCCTGAAGTGTTTACAGTTGTGTGCCATATGCACGGGCTAAATGTCTGAGGCTGAGAGTAGGTCCTGTCTGGCTCATTGTTTACCCTGGCTTGCACTGGCCTGAAAGTGGAACAGTGTCTATTGTTGATGTATTATGTTGCTCAGATGAAAGCTACAAAAGCATTTCCCAGGCATTAGATATGTGAACATAGTGAAGACAGTCATCACCAAGACAAAGTATGATACAACAGTCAGTGACATTATCAAGAACAGGGCCTCCCTCCAAAATTGATGAGAAGACAAAGACAATCTGGTCAAGGAGGCTGCCAAGAGGCCTGCACCAAAAAACAAAACACAGCACATTATCAAAACAACACCATACCCACAGTGAAGCATGGTGGTGGCAGCATCATACTTTTTGGCTGCTTCTCTTTAGTTGGAACTGGAGCTTTAGTGAAGGTAGAGGAAATCATGAATAGCTACAATGCTGAAAATGAAGAGAACTCATACATTTCAGCACAAAACAATTCAAATACACACATAATTCAACAAAAGACTGTATTTAGCAAAGCAAGATGAACATTTTGGAATAGCCCAGCCAGAACCCAGACCTAAAAATGATAGAACACTGATTGTCAAAGTGTGGTACGCAACTCCCTGTAGTGGTATGTAGAGGAATCACTAAATTAAATATATGGGCGTTTCTTCAACTAGGGGCACTTTTAGCCTTGTGAAGTTGAATAAAAAAAAAAAAAACTTGTTCAAAAGTCACGTGACATAGTCTCATAAATTTAAATAATCTGTCTAGTTTTAAGGTCTGTAAGAGGACAAACTTAGATTACAAGAGAAATTGTTAATATTTTACATTTTTCCGACTTGCAGTGAACAAATGTCATTTCCACCACATCTCAATATACTGTTATTTAAATATAGAATGATTTATGCCACTCAAGAATTGTCTAAGATCATTTTTGTAACTAGTTTTACCAGTTTTTCCACAATGTACAATAATTATACATTTGTCAATGAGATAAATTAACTGCCCTAAGGACCAAATGCTGAACTGTACACCTGTTATACTCTGAAATGTAATATTGGTTTGGGTAAGAGCTTATTAGAAAACAAATAACTTGAATTTTTATATTAAGTAGAGCATGATCTCATAAATTGCGGATACATTTTTAATGCATGATGAGAACTTTTTATATTTTTTTAAAAAAATGTGTGGTGATGGAAATGACAGGGTGTTGTGGAAATGACAATGAATTAACGTGAATGTAGAGAAACAGCAGAGATATTTATTAGAAAAAGTCTTAAACTCATCACAACTCAATTCATAAAGTCATTAAATATATCAATTGTACTTTGTAACCATAAATGTCAAAACCATAAATGAGGCAGTGTGGTGGAAATGACTGTGGTGGAAATGACATTTCTGTAGTTTTTGTGAAAAAAATGGAAGATAGCTTCACTGATTAGCTTTGAATTAATACTTAGCATTTCATGTATGCAAAATACTTGTATTTAACTTAAAATTTTTAGCTTTTTAAAAATACCCTTGAAGGTACAGCATGTTTGGAGATTACGTAGAATAAATATATTAACTGATCAAGCAATATTTACCTTGATTTTTCTTTATTTGTGGTTGATGAAAATTTTAATTCCCTCCATGTCCAATAATGTGCTCTGATGTCACTCAACATTTCCATTGAAACCACCTAAACAATCTTTCACACAAACTTTTTGAAGGGACATTACAGTGCTGTGGTGGAAATGACACCAATACTGTGCGACAGCTATATTTTGTATAAAAAATAATATTGATAGTGGTCTCACATTAAATACTATAATGTATTTTAATTCTTTTACTAGTGCTTAATTCAGTTACGTTATTAGTTACCAGATAAGTCATATTTTTAAACTGTATTTTCATTGTTTAAAGGTCTGGGTGTGCGACAAGGAGAAAACAGTGATTCCGACACCTATAAGGAGGTTGAAAAGTACGAAAAAATCATAATAGAAAGGTAGTAAAAAAAAATTTAAGGTGGTTTTATTGTTAGTTTGACAAAGAAAGAGGAATTTGTCCATAATTATATGCATTTTAAAAAAAATATGACCAAAGAACATAAAAGTGCCCATAGTCTAAGAATCACCCATAAATGAATGTTAAAACACTTTTAAATAAGTTTGTAGGTGCTGTTGGGTAGCTGTAGCATTAGTTTGAAACTGCTGCTGACATCGACTGTTAGCTACAGTAGCTACTACAGGCTGTGATGGCAAAAGGTGGAGGTGGCTACATGATGAAAAGTTACATGTTAAACCTCCTGTTTAATACAGAAGATCTAGAGAGTGAATGTGCTGACTCATAACACTCGTGCACGTGGAAGAAAACGGAGTGTGCTCAACAGATCACATGATTCACTGGAGAATTATTAGAAATGATATTCTGTATGAAGAACATGTGAGAATAAATCTGTTCTCAAATACAACGATAACAAGAACACAGCATACACTCTCTTATCCGGGAGACTCTTCTTCTTTGTTTGTTTACACTAGTTTTCAAAACAGCGCCACCATTCTCACCCTTTCATGCAACAGCAGCTGCTCCGGTCACGTGATCCTAGCTCAAATCTTATTGGACAGCCCATGTTTTCGCTTTGCGAAACTGAAAAGATTCGTCGGACTGGACGAAAAAAACCATTTGCTTTTTCGGTGCGCGAATGTTCGCGGTCTGTGTGGAAGCATCCATAGGAAGCTGTTGATTTATTCCAGCGTGTCATCGCGTGCGAAATTCGTTTTGACTTTTTGTGCTCAGTGTGGAAAGACCTTTAAATTTAGCTTGTTCATATCTGTAGAAACCTTGGTTCATGATGGTGATTTTAGTTACATTGTTCCGCCATTAGATAGCAACAAAATTTTTACGAGTCAGCAAAACACATTAGTTGATCATCATAGATTTGAGTCATTGTCTTTCTCTTTGTCTTCAGTGTGTGAGAATGTAGAATTACAGAGAAACGGTGTCTCATCTTTACTTCAAATAATTTATTTATTTTTTTGTTTCTCCAAATGCAGGTTAAGATACTGTATAATGACAAATGAAGGTTATCCTACTGTGACTTCAGCTCTGAAATCAAACCCATCACATCTGAGAGAACTGGACCTGAGTATGAATGGACTAGGAAACTCTGGAGTGAAAAACCTCAGCGACCTACTAATGAACCCACAATGCAAGCTGGAGAAACTACAGTTAGTATCGTTGTACTGTACATCGGTTACAGTTTGATTAAAGTTTACGTCTTAATTTACATTGTTTATAGCAGTACACTTTCTGTTTTTCCCCTAATGGTCAAATTTTGTACTTTTTTATCTTGTAAGTATTTGGTTAATTTCCAGTATTTGATAAGAGTGTGATTATTGTGTGCTATTGTGTTGTATCTTCCAGCATACAGAACTAGTGTGATGGTTTCAAAGAAGAATATTGTTAACTAAATGGCTGCTTTAACTCCTCAATAAAGTGATCATTACAGATCTGAATTATTGTTATTTGTCTTTCTGTCTTCAGTCTGTTTAGATGCGGTATTACAGAGAAACAGTGTCTCATCCTGACTTCAGCTCTGAAATCAAACCCATCACACCTGAAAGAGCTGGACCTGAGTGAGAATGAATTAAAAAACACAGGAGTGAATCACTTATGTGATATACTGAAGGATTCATGCTGTAAACTGGAGAGATTGAGGTCAGTAACATTTACATGCAAGAATCAAAATGCTTAAAATCTCTTCAACAGTTTAAACCAAAACACTTTTATACTCAGGCTACGTTTACAATAGTGCCTTTTCATTTTAAAACACCATCGTTCCTCATCCATACTGGCGTTTCCGAAAAGATCTCTGTCCACACTACATGAAAATGCTGCTACAAATGAGATTTGTTGCCATTAATTTGTAACATCAATTTGAAATACCACAATTATGAATCAAACCGTCGGAATTGTTCTTATTTTCCATTGAACGGTTATATTTTACAACACTGATGTC
Source organism: Tor tambroides (assembly GCA_021397915.2). NCBI lineage: Eukaryota > Metazoa > Chordata > Actinopteri > Cypriniformes > Cyprinidae > Tor > Tor tambroides. Next base: position 23,118 of record JAFVLL020033177.1, on the reverse strand, counting down.
AACAAAAGCAGCAGAAGAGCTGAATGAAAATGCCAAATTTCATTCAGGAGGTGGTGCTTTTTGACAAGCAGAAATACAACGATTACCTTGGTTACCCCTGTAAGCAGTGTTGCACTTGTAAATACTATTTTATGGGGCATTATACAGAAATAACCCAAGGAAAATGTCAACAAAACTTTTTTGAAGAAAGTCCCTTTCATTCATAATGATGCCAAGAATGCAGTTCCATGTCCATTCAAGCATAATGATAATGTGTTAAGGACTTGACGAATCAGGGGAAAATACGCAATGATCCAGAAGACCCAATCAGGGGGTGAATGTGGGCAGCCACACCTTCAAAAGTCACTATTTTTATCCGTCTAGACTAAAACATGACCCCGGAGTTTTCAAACTAAAACACAGTCTGAATCGTTTCCAAAACTCTCTGTTTCGAGGGTCAAAAACTCTTAAGTACTGTGGACGCCAGGTGGAACTGAAGCTAAAGTTAAGCATTATAAAACAAAAATGCACTAGTGCAAATGTAGCCTCAATATCTCATGGTGAGTCTGAGATCACAGTATATTTGTGTAAAAATCTTCACCTTAATGATTTGTATTTAAGATGATCTCTCTTCATGTCTTTGTCTCTTTCTAGTCTAATGTGCTGTAGCATTACAGATGTTTCTTCTCTAACTCAGTCTTTGTCAAACACAAAAGCACTGCAGTTTTTAAAAGAGCTTGATCTGAGTAACAATATGATTGGAGACTCAATGCAGCAGCTCATTGATGTGCTACAAGACTCAAACTGTGAACTGAGGTGAGTAAACATCACTTTGTGATATTGAAGAGATCTTCATTTACCTCGGAAATGTGAACAAGTATATACTTTCAGATATTTGTGAAATGAAATGATCAAACTATAATTAAGCTTTATTGCAATAAAGAATTTGTGTCAGAATGAAATGTAAAGTTGATTAAAATGTTTAACACAAAGGAGGAAAGAGGACAAAAGCACACTGTCACAGCTTTATACAACAATACCTGTTTTATTACATTGGTACTAGTGAATCATTTCAGTTTGAAAATAGATGTGGTCAGATTGCAGGAAAACGCTGGCAAAATCAGTACAGATTCCAGCTTCAGCTCGCATGATCAATGTCTCTGTTCCTTGTGTGTTTTTACTTTTACAAGCAACACATCACACATGAGGCTAACTCCATCGCTTTTTTTGCCAGCTCCTTATTCGTTGAACTATCTGTTCCACCTTAAAAATCTTGGGTGGATATTATACAGTTGCATGAAACAACCATCTGAAATGATATGAGATACATACAACATATGCAGAGCAGGGGGGTCGCAAGGATGAGGAAAAAACCCAATTGTTCTAGCAAAAAGACAAAAGCTTTCCATCAATCAGCAACAAGATGAACACTTTTAACAATACTACCGCAAGCCTTCTATTGACAGTGAAGTCCTCTGGTTTGATTTGACAGAAAATATAGTCAGTAACTGAGGCACAAGCTAATAGCAGTTGTGTTTGAACGAAATAAGGGAGAGCACAGCGGTGTGATATGAGAGAAGTGAAAGAAGCGTTGGTCTAAAAATAGGCTACTTGTATGATTGTGTTTTATTCTGCATTAATGACACACCTCGGAATGTCACAACAAACCAATTCGAATCAAGTGTTCCAAGTATAGCTTTGTAATAATTTCAGTTATTTACTAAGACTAGTATAAACATGTTTAAACTAGAGGACAAACTCACATTTGTATTTGTCCCTTATCATTTATTATATATGCCGTACAATGTTTAGCATGTGTTTCTCTTTATAGTGACTCACAAACAGACAAACATGTGAATGGAATTTGTGTTCTAAATGTATTATATTTAAAGTACAAAAACTGTTTTAGAATTATATATGTAAATGTAATTTCTTGTAAAAAAAAAAAAACCTGTAATTGAAATTAGTTTTTGCTATTTGTTCCTTTGAAGACTTTTTTTCTCTTCTGTTCCACTTTACAGAGTAGATGAAGATCTATTGTCAAGAGTCCCTGATAGAAGTCAATGGCCAAAAGATGATGGATGCTGTATATCATAGATTGGAATCATGATGAGAGGAGCAGTAAACATCAGGTGAGGATCCACAGAAGCTTCACTATACTGTGTCTATGAGGAGAAATAAATGTGTGATAAATGTGATCTATACAGGTGAAGAGACTCAGACTGTACAATGAAATACTGCAGCATGTGTGTTAGAAACAAGTAAGATTGAATGATTAATGTTGCTTTAGTATTCAAGTTATTTTGTTTTATTTAAAGGTGAAACAGAGGAAGAAGAAGCTCAGATGAGTCTGTCTGGCACTTCAGTTTAAGGCCGACAAATATAATAACAGTTGGATTAAACTAATCCATAATGATTCAAATGTTTCTAGTCATAATAATAATAATAATAAGTTTAATTTATATAGAGCTTTTCCAGAGCTCAAAGTGCTTTACAAATCAAAACATAAATGCAACAAAAACACAAAAAAACAATACAGTCTATGTAACAAACATCACAGACAATCATGGTATCAGAAAACACGTAGTCCAGAGTGAGCAATGTATAACCAAGAGTCCATGCAGCAGGAGCAGTAGAGTAAAATGCAGCAACCAATAGTCCCTCCAAAAGGAGCACAGAGCAAACCCCAAACGGCAAGCGGGAAAACCCGACAACGCAGTCCTCCACGCCACAAAACACTTCCGTCAGCACCGCAGGCACTCTGCCCAGAGCACCCACACCACAAACACCGCCAGGCAGGTCTGGTGGGTTCCAGTAGCCGGATTAAACACCGTTTGCACACCACCTCTGAGCACCAGCGAGAATCAGAAAATGAATTGTCTAGTTTAGAACTGTCCAAGTTCATTTATAAGTGTGTAGATGTAAAATCACATTTAAACAAGACAATTGCATCAAAAGATATAAAGTAAGTCCATAATGTCACATTTCCATGTCATTTAAAATAGTTATATGATCTCGCTTACATTTTATACACATTGTTATTCTATGTTATTTTATATTAAGTTATTTATGTCTGTCTGTTGTTAATGTAGTTATCCAGCATATTGTTTTTGTTCTGTGGATGGAATATCTTCATCAGTCCAGACCAACTAAACATTTTAATATAATAACAACACATAATAAATATATATAATTGCATGACCCATAGCCCAGCACGTGTGCAAAGTATGCTCCCTTTATAATTTCAAAGTCTGTCACTCATCTCAGTTCATCGGTTCAACAGACATGTCTGTGATTGGCTACACTGCTCAACCGTGCAAACCTTGTAAATAGAAACATCTGACGCTCTCCTGAGCACAAATGCAAATATGCACAGAAGAGTTTGTCAAATATGTTATTATAACATTTTCAACTAAGGGTGTTTTATTTTGTTTGTTTATTTTTATTATATATATATTTTTTTTTTTGTGAGAGTGTTTAGCTCTTGGTCGTGACAAATGCTTTCTGTATGGATTTAATATGGAATGTTACTTAAATATGGGAACAGTTTACAATCCTTCTTTGCATGTTTTAAACACTTAGATTATGTTCTTACTTTGGCCATGCATTAAATGCCCATCCTTGAAAGAGCACAGTTTGCTGACATATTTACTTTAACTTCTCAGGTAATGTCTGTGTTATGATGACAATGACAGTGGTTATATATAAGTATATTTTAATTGTTTGATCAAAATTGTTGCTAGGAACCATTCAGTTGTGTCCCTACTAAATTATACGTCCTTGAATTTAAAGCATTTTTATGAACAAATTTGGGGGAAAAAGTCTAATGTAATCTGGGATAGATCGCATTATCTGCTTCAGGCAACGGCAGCACATTTCTTCACTTTAATACAAGTTATAACATGAATGTACATCAGAGGATATGTTAAAAAATAAAGTACAACTTACAATCACACATCATTTCTGTGCCTATAAGCTGTTTCAACCAGGGAAATCATCAGTATAACAGCCTATGAAGAACGTGTGTCAGCTATGTGACATTTTCCTCAGGAAGATAAAAGAAATTCTCTCTCTGATTCTCTCTCTATAGAGAATCATATCACCAAAATTATAAATGCATTATACATATATAATTACATAATTAGAGAGTGGAAACTGTATTTTTTAATTTGGTGCAAAGTTAACCCTCTATAGGAGTAATTGTGAATTTACAGCTTAAAAAATAATTGACTTTATGTTTTACATATATTTAGGAGTAAAATCATTTTCCAAAATTTGTTTTCTTCATCTGACCTTTGACCTGTTTTTTTAGGGTTCCTGACGTTGTCCCATTAGGGTAAATTATTTTTGCCACATTGTCTGAAACTCCACACACAATCAAATGCTTTTTCACTATCTGAAAATAAGTGAAAAGGTCTTACTGTTTCAAAAAACATTAAAAATCTTTATGAACATATTTTTTTTCTTGTGCTGCTGTATTTGATTTGGAACTCGTGCGTGAAAATGTCTAAAACTTGACACAAATTCGAATGCAATTTCACTGCCTGAAAACCATGTCTTAGTGTTTCAAAATCATTAAAACAACTTGAACATTGTGTTTCATCTTGGAATATCAGATCAATTATCATAGCACAAGTGAAAGTCAACAAGACTCTTCTTTTTCAGTGTATCCCACACATAAGTAGATGTTGACTTGTGCAGTCATCATTGGAGCATTCTGCCTGTCAGTACAGTAATGCCAATAGACATTGGCATCTTTCCTGACCACTGGTTGTTGTATGGATCACATCTTTCAAACTGGCATACAATAATGTACCCAAATGCCTGGTTTCCATAACAACCTATTCTTCATCACTGCCCTCACACTCATTGCTTCTATCTGCCTTGGTCCTCAACAACTTCATTTATTACTACAACCTGATTTTCTGATGCACTCATATCACTATCATCAACACTTTCTGAAATAAGCACAGATTTGTCTCACCATCTTCCAAAAATTAACCTAAAACACATGCATAAAGGCTATTATACTGCCTGCCAATGCTGGTCAATAGTGTCAGCTACAGCAAATATGCATTACATAATAGGACTTTGTCAGATATGCATGACACTCTTGTTGGTCTCTGAGTTGTTGTTTTTATAAAAGTGCATTAAAAATGACAAAAAACTTTTGGATATACAATTATATTTTTTATAACTTGAATTTATATGTATTTTGTAGTCTAAAATGAGCTCACTATATATGGAGCCTTGAGAGCATGTGACCTAACATGTGCTAATGTCTCCTTTACTACTTTAATTTTTTATTTTACTGGTTGAAGGGGATGTCATTTGACATCAATAAAATAAAATTTTGTTGGTTGAACATTAATATTGTATTTTAAATGCAATTTTCTTAGCGTCATTTATAAATGACGATATCCCGTAGAGGGTTAAAAGTTAAAATGTGTTTCTGGGTCAAAGTGACTAAAAATGATGAAGCATGTCATAATCATAAAATTAGTAAGCTTTTTATTAAAAAAATAAAAGTTCACAGTGAAGCCTAATAAGCCTAATTTCCTTTTAATGTAATAGCTTATTTTACATAAACTGCTATAACATTTTGTAGTCAAATTTATTATATTGAAAGATAACTATAATATTGTAAATATTGTTTTAAATTATGTGCTGGTATTACCTTATGAACTGTGATTACATAAGTTGCCACAGTGTTAATAATGTAATAAATTTCTCATACAATAACCTTACATTATGTGAAAAATTATTACATTGAAAAATTATCATTACATTATGAGCTCAAAATGTTATTACGTTTTGAGAAAATTATTACATTATGAACATTTGGTTACAATAATATTGTAATACTTATTACATTATGTGCAGTTATTACATTATGAGTTGCTACAACCAGTTAACAGCATTTGTGTCTTTCACTCTGCTCTAGAGTCAAATGCATTTTCTCTTCCTTTCCACCCCATTTACATTTGCATGTATATACAATGATTAAAAACAGTTGATTTGTTTGAAAATTTCATTTGCCTATTTTAAATTTATTGAAGCTTCATAACCAGATGCAGAGAAATTCTCTTTTTTAAATACAGCTGTGAAACATAAAGCTGTATGAGTAATCTTCAAAATTGTTTGAGAAAAACCCATGCTGCTCTGGCTAATATATAAAGACATAAATGTTCCCATTGTATGTATATTTAAAGGGATAATTCACCCAAAAGACTGGTTGCCAATATTTTTCAAGACATCTTCGTTTATGTTCCACAGACAAATGAAAGAAACATATAGATTTGAAACTACTTGAGAGGGAATAAATGATGACAGAATTTTTATTTTTCTATGAACTGTCCAGATATTGTGACTGAAGTAAATCTGTTAAACACTCAGAATTAAATGAATTGCCTAAATACCTAGAAATTGTAAGTAACAACTGAAGAAGTGTTCAAGCGTTTGTGCACACCAAGAAAAAGGCAGCAGGATCTCAAACTGAAGTCTTCTGGATCAGCACTGATGTTGAAGGTGGAGGTTTCGAGACTTCAGCCCCTGATCTTCATGAGCATTCATCAGTAAGAAAACAGAAACAGTCACCAAATGCACGGTAAAAAGAGAAACTTTCAAGAAGTCAAGAATCAAATAAACCTGCTGCATATCTATCAGTGAATTCACTTCTTGTGGAAATGCTATATTGATTTTAAACATGAGACTTTTTCAGTGTTACTTAAAATTGTATTAAACAGTCAAATGTTGTTAATTATATATTTTAGGATATAAATGTGTAAACAAATGTACATAGATGAATCTGTATTGTATAATCTATCAATTTTACACAATTCTCAATTATGACTGTGATGCACATAATCACATAATTCTCTACTCAGAATAGACAGTGATATTGAATATGTTGAGTGGCGTCTCTGTTCTGCTGCTGTTACTTCAGAAAGTCCAAAGTCTGTAGTTCTGATGTTTGTGATGATTGTTTTTCGCCCTGTTTATTTGAGCTATAGAATGTCTTCAAGTCCAAACATCCGCAGTATCAGATCATTTCTGTGTAACATCAGTGTGAGAGAGACAGAATCTATCTGTCATTGATACTGATTTCACTTCATTGGAAACACCTGAAAAACAAACAGGAACAAACAGGTTTTAATGTGTCTATCTGACAGTAACCTGTTCACAGTTGAGGTTAGTGACTTTCTTAATAGACTGTTATCAGTGTGTTGAGGTGCTGTGATCTTTAGGTTTTGTTGTATCGTGATTTTTGTTCAAGTTTGTGCTTTTATTTCAAAGTATTCTCTGTATTTTCTGTAAATGGCTCTTTACTGTGGGAAAAGACAGTACAGAAAGCAAATGAACTAAGAAACTGTTAAATGTAATTTATTTACTTTTATCTACAATGTAGAATGGTGAATAAAATGTTTTATTTACCATTATTTTTTGTTTTATTTTACTTATTTATTAGCTAAATAGTTAAGTTGCTGTTTTTTCAGAAAGTCTTTTTCAAATGAGTTGAGGATTAAATCTTTTTTTTTTCTGATTAACAAAAAGTAAATGAAAATAAGCAAGGCAAGTTCATTTATATAGCATATTTCATACACAATAAAATATCATAAAAGGAAATAAAAGAAAAATACAAAGTAGGAAATAAAAATAACAATAAGAAGAAATAAAATGTACAAATGTATTTAAAAGTATAAAGAGATACAGTGCACCAGAATGCAGAAAACTGCATACACTCTTAAAAATAAAGGTGCTTCACGACGCCATAGAAGAACCTTTTTGGTCTAAATGGTTCCATTAAGAACCTTTAACATCTGAAGAACCTTTCTGTTTCACAAAAGGTTCTTTGTGTTGAAAGAAGGTTCTTCAGACTATAAAAAAGTAAGAAAGAGAACCTTTGACTGAATGGTTCTTCTATGGCGTGGCTGTGAAGAACCTTTTAAGCACCTTTATTTTTAAGACTGTAAACCCGAACAACAAACGGTTTGGAAATGAACTGAAAGCGTTAAAAAAAACTGGCTAATCAACTCATTGCTGAGAATAAGAAAAAGAAAAAAAAGAGTTACTGTTATGAACTGATCTATTGTTTTTCTAGACGGCACTGTTTCCATGTCTCAAACAGACACTTTATCACTCCCTTTTTTCCCCCTTATTGACTCAAATGGAGGGCGTCAGAATGCCCAGTCAACCCTGTTTATACTAGCTAGGCTTTTCTCAACGGTGATCATAAGTGCTTCACAGAAGTCTGGATTACTCTCCATTTTAACAAAATTGTTACATTGCAAGTAAGTTTTAACTATTTTTTTGTTGGTTTAATTAAATTTGAATTTACAATATTGCAGATATGTTTTAGACAAAAATGATGCAGCCAGAAATTACGTGAACAAACTTTATAAACTATTATAAGGGACATTTATTTTATTTTATTTCATTATTTTATTTTTAGAGCACAGTCCTCTTTTTATTCTTGTCTTGTGAAGAAAAACTAGCAAATACATTACCAAGTGTCAAGTCGTTGGACATTGGACAGTCATAATGTAAACATGGCAGAAAAGTGTAAGGAACGACTTGCAGATACAAATGGGGTAAATAGTGTTTTTGTGTGTGTGTTTTTTTCCTATAATAACTTGAACATTTGCTGACCGCATATCACGTTATTACATTATCAGCACTGTTGAAAACATGTTTCAGGAATACAGTGACACACATAATGATATTCTGGTATTTGTGGAGGCTGTTCGGAAGGAATTTGTTGCCATAGCCATGAGCACATCTTGACATTTGGACTATAGGGTAGAGCATCTCAAACACTGATTCCAAGGCAACGGAGATATCAGTGTTTAAAAGAGACAAGAGAATCGTTGTTGGTGCAGGAGTGTCAAAGACATTATTCAGTCTAATCTGTGCAGTAGTGTGCGCTTAACATGCTATAAATGTTTAAAATGTTTGTGCATGTTGCCTAACAAACACATGAGACTCAATGCTAAAGAAATTATTTTAATGTTCTTTTATTATATTGTGCAATGGCAATTCCAATGGCTTGACTTAAATGACTTGAATTGGGATGTTGCTATTTTGTCAGGCAGTCTTTCTGTCAAAATTCAGTTTTCTAGGCATTCCCAAGAATTATGTAATTAAGGATTTTGTAATGAAAACGCACACAAACATAATGGAGTGAATAAAATTAATCAAGGTAAATTAATAGGTAATTTTCTAACAGTTTGTAAAAAAAAAAAACCTAGACAAACATAGAATTCTTGTTCTTATTTCAGAGGTTGTTACTCTGAACAGACAAAGCTTCCAGAAAATACTTTAAAAAATGACAAATTTTGAAGATGAATATTTCTGAAAGCTATATTTATGCTGTTGTTTTTGTGATTATGTGGCATAGAAAGTATTTTTTACTTTTACTTATTCATTTTTTCTTTAATAGCTGCCATGCTATTCATAGTTACGTGTTGTCATCTCCGGATCATACTGAATGGCTGATTGTCTTCACAAATCAATGGTATACTGTATGCAGTGGCATTTTTGCTGTTGTATGTCAGAAGAGTGAGGAAAGGACTGTCCATCTAAGATGAGTCTCCCAGAGGAAGAGCGGTAAGACTGTTTCTGTCTTCAGTTAATCATTTGAAGAACAAAACCTTGTCAACAAGGACTGTGTAATATTTGATGTATATTTGCAAAAACTGTGCAAATTGCTCACAAGTTTTGTACCTACTTATGGGTTCAAAATTAAACTATTATTTTGAAGAAATCAAAATATGTATGACAAACAGAGATTTATGTGTGTGTCATAGTTAACATACTACGTAATGATAATTAATGTAACCCGCGCTTCTGCCATGACTGTTGATGTTTTGGGATTATGAATGAATAATTTTATTTAAAAGACACTCCTAATGGCTAAATATTATTATTTTAAAAAAAGTACAAAAACTATACAATATACATTTGAAATTTGAAGCAATGAAATCTGGGGGATATATAATTTTTTTTTTTTTTTACATTTTCAGCCTTTCATTCACTGCACACAGTTCAAGTCAATTTTTCTGATTAAACTAATTGCTTTGTTAGTTTACTTATTGTATTTTAGTTTCTCATTTACTGCACATCTGGATTCAGTGTCATAAAGGTTTAGAATCACAGGTGTTTTACAGGAAAGTGTAAATTACAAAGGGTTAAGAACCAGTGCTTCACTTGACTGTTAGTTTAACCATGATTTCATTGCTGCAGGCCTGATCGTTTATTATGGTGAAGTCTCAGACCAGGACATAGTTTGTGTTAAACTGTAGAAAGTGCGGTGCTAAAAATCTTCATATTGAGACTCACTTATTTTTTCTCTCTCTGTTCTATGTGTCATTAGTGTTAGATCCGGCTCACATGTGTTCAGCTCTGTGTCTGTGAAGAGTGACCAGTCACATGAGTTAAATCCACCGAACTTGAGTGAAAAAACACCATCATCACCTACCAAAAGGTATTTCATTTGTTTTACATTATAGTGTTACATTAGCTCCACTGTGGTGTACTATATGTAGAACTTAACTGAATAAAACAATAAATAACAGAACAAAATCTAGAGCATCATTTTAAACACGACTTTCCTGTGAAGAACAAAAGCTTGTCAACAAGGAGTGTTTAATACTTGATGTATTTTATATTTGCAAATACTGTGCAAATTGTCCAAAAGTTGTGGACCTACTTATGGGTTAAAAATTAAACTATTATTTTGAAGAAATAAAAATATGTATCACAAACAGAGCTATATAGGTGTGTCACAGATAACGTAATATGTAATAATAATTAATGTACTCCTCACTTCTACCATGAATGTTGATGTTTTTGGACTATGAATGCATCATTTTTTTTAGCACACTACAAATGACTAAATATTAATATTTTTTAAAAATACTACTAGACAATATACATTTGAAAAGTATTTTTGAAGTGTTGAAATCTGAAAAAAACAAAAAATAAAATAAATATTTCCTAAGGCTGTAAACCTTTTCAGCCTTTCATTCACTGCACAGTTCAAGTCAGTTTTGCTGATATAACTAGTTGCTTTATTAATTTATTTATGGTATTTTTGTTGGTACTAATTTAACGCACATCTGGATTCACTGTCATAAAGTTTTGGAATCACAAGTGTTTTACAGGAAAGTGTAAATTATAAAGGGTTAGGACCATGATTTCATTGCTGCAGGCCTGATCATTTATTAGGATGAAGTCTCAGACCAGGACATAGTTTGTGTTAAACTGCAGAAAGTTCTAAGTGCGATGCTAAAAATCTTCATATTGAGACTTCTATTTTTTTCTCTCTGTTCTTTGTGTCCATAGTGTAAGATCAGGGTCACATGTGTTCAGCTCTGTGTCTGTGAAGAGTGACTGTTCGAACAATCATGATGGAAAGACCCCACCAAACTTCAGTGAGAAAACACCATCATCACCTACCAAAAGGTATTTCATGTGTTTAATGTGTCTAATGTAACATTATAGTGTTACATTAGCTCCACTGTGGTGTACATGTATGTAAAACGTAATAACTGAATAAAACAATAAATCATAGAATGAAATCTAGAGCTTCTTTCGAATAATACCATTACACAGGTAGCCACTGGGGGACATAAATTCACTATGGAAACTACATCAGGCCACTGAACATACATATATACATGAGAAGGACAAATGCACAGCTATAGTGGATTTAATTACACTAAATCTCTTAAAATGAGACTGAAGTATATCTCCTGTAATAAAATGTTTTCTTTCTCTCTTTCTCTCCTCTTTGTGTCATAAGTGAGAGATCGGCCACACATTTGTTCAGCTCTGCGTCTCTGAAGAGCCATTCAAAAAAGGATATCAACTTCAGGGAGAAAACACCATCATCGCCTACCAAAAGGTATTTTATGCGTTTTGAATTATGAATTTGTGTTAACTGTGATATTACAAAATAAAACAAGACTCTTAGAGTGTTACATGGCTTTCATTCTTCCTATGTAATGATTGTGTTTCTGCCTGCCTCCATTTTGTAGCTTACCATATACCCACGTCTTTCATATTATTTTTCAGAATTGTTGTGATAACTCACTGGTGTTGAAACAGAGAGCTTAATGAACCTTTAATGACCTCGGTCTGAGCTTATTCAAATGAGACTGAAGAACCTAGTAAAGTGTTTTTTCTCTCTGTTCTTTGTGTCATTAGTGTAAGATCAGGCTCACATGTGTTCAGCTCTGTGTCTGTGAAGAGTGACTGTTCAATGAATAAACCACCAATATTCAGTGAGGAAACACTATCATCTGCCAAAAGGTATTTCACGTGTCTCTTGTTGTTGATCACACTGTGTTAGAAAATAATTCTGTGACTACATTTCACATCAACCCTTTTTCTTTACTGATGAATGCTGCGTAGGAATAAAATGCTGGTTTGAGTGATTGATGGTTCGACCCAAATGATAAAGACAACTGTGCTCCTGTTAGATTCCATGTGTTTTCTCTCTTTCTTGGTGTGATTTAGTTACAAAGGACAAAAGACAACAGTAAATATCGGTGCAGAATTTACACGGTGGCAAACATTAAAAGCACAGAAGGGATTGAAGAGTGATGTGGAACTGGCAACTTTTCTTCTCAACAGGTTTGGACACAAGATACCACAGTTTACCTTGCACTGTTAAATTTACAACATAAATAAGCTACCATGCCATAATTTGGAATTCATTTTTGCAAGAGAGTAAGCCATAACATTTAACTTGGCTTTCGCAAATTTGCTGCTTTGAATTTTAGAAAAAAAAAAAAAAAAACTGATCTCAAGATCAGTATACCATTATCAGCATGCCATTTATCTGTTCACAAAGTGCTTTTTCCAAAGGATATATTGGATATACCAATATTGTCTAGAAACACCATTTTATTTTAAAAAAATTTTTTTTATTTTTTTTTATTTTGCTAACAGGGTTCAATATGAAAAATCAGACTCAGAATTCCAGTCGTACCGCCTCCGTAAAGAGTTCAGTGAAAATCGCCTCTGGATCTTCCAGGTAGGAAAGTCTTCCTTGGCTTTGGAACAGCCTTCATTTTAGAACTATACCAAAAATCACACAAAATTATAATGGTATAGCAGAGAAGTGTAATCACTTATGTTAGGTTGTGTTGCATTTATAGTCTCACAAATGTATCAAATAAAAATAGGCTATTGTAGCATGTAACGCGTTTAGCGTGTCACTAGCGTAACGTTCAGTATGGGGCAATTGATCTGAAGAAAGGTGTGACTACTGGAGAGAGGAAGACAGCACAGCAGGTGAGCGAACAATCAATACAAAGTCTTGTTTTCTGATTCAGTTTGATTTTGTATTAGGAGAAAAATGTACTCTTTAGCTTTTTGCACAAAATGTGTAAACCACATAGGTAAACAATTAATTAAAGTACAATATATGATAATATCCACACATTTGTTGGGTTTTTTACAGGTACATGGACTCAGTTTTGGACAGCAGTTTTGAACACTTTCGACTCAATTGGAAACCGATTCTCATACACTTATGAACAATAAAAGAATAAAATAAAATAAAACTCTTGCAAAAATTCAACACTGTGTCAGATTCCTTGTAACACAACAAGATTAAAGATAACAATAAATGCTTTCACACAAAATATTGTAATCAATAACTTGAATACCTCAAATGTGATAATAGACAATCAATTTGATTCGAATGTGAATCAGAGGCTCAAGATTTGACAAATTCAGTTAACCTGAGTTCATGAAATGAATAGATGAGCTCAGAGAAATGTTGATTCTTTTAGAATAGTTCAGGATCACAGTTAATGTCTTTTGTTGAGAAATCAAAAAGGGAAAAAATTGTAAAAAACAAGATGATCTCAATGAGTCTGAGTCCCGTTCGTCCAAAAGTAAATGAAAGAGTCCTCCTACCAGTTTGATGGCTCAAAACACAGTTCAACAGAGAAAACGGTTCAGTGGGTGGCTCGCCATATACAAATTGCACCTCGTGCGTCCAGCATGAAACAGGAAACATCACAGAAGAACTCGAATCTCACAAAAAAAAAACCCAGCCTTGTAGAAACACAAGGCAGAACAATAATTAATCTACAATTAAAACGATTTCATCATCAAATCACGTGTATGCACTTCAAATAACACATTAACTCAACACTTTAACATTTATTGAACACATTGACACTTAACTACCATACTTTATGATACTTCGTTAGCTCATTAGCATTTTCACACGTGCGTTAGCTTTAGCCAATGTGCTATCCACTTCCGCTCGCACGGCCTATATAAAACACACCTCGTAGCGATTCTCTATCAGATTCGTGGCACTTTTTTCCATAAATATCAAGTTAATGTTTGAATTGCAACTCACCAAGGCAAGAAATTTATATATTTTTAAACAAGAAAGTTCATTTGTGGCACTTTGATGCTCAGTGGGTCTACATCGATCTGTTTTACAAGTCCCCGCCTCATCCGTTTCTTACTCCAGCAACAACTCCATGTTATAGCCACAGTTTCCAATTCTCGCGAGACAAATAAGCAACCGCAGCTTCAAAAACAAGCCCAAAACAAGCCCAATATTTTTTTTTGATGATTTATTATCATCTGTATTATTTATTATCAATTATTTATTACCAATAAATGAGCCTGCAACATATTACACTGAAACCACTCTTTTATCTGAAAAGCGAAAACAGAAGCTATTTTACAAAAAAAAAGTCATGACGTATTGTCAAGTATGGTGACCCATACTCGAAATTGGTGCTCTGCGTTTAACCCATCCAAGTGCACACACACAGCAGTGACTAGTGAACAAATGTACACACACACACCGTGAACACACACCCGGAGCAGTGGGCAGCCATTGCTCCAGCGCCCGGGGAGCAATTAGGGGTTCGGTGCCTTGCTCAAGGGCACCTAAGTCATGGTATCGAAGGTGGTGAGAGTACTGTTCATTCACAATCCCCACCTTCAATTCCTGCCGGTGCAGGAATTGAATTGGACCTTCAGGTTACAAGCCCGACTCTCTAACCATTAGGCCACAACTGCCCCTCGCAGTTAGCAAAATTAGCAAACTGCAACAAAAGTAGGAACAAAACTCGTCTCCAATCACCTGTAAGCAGAATAGGATTGGAGAGATGGAAAAGGAGAAAAGCACAAGAGCTTCAGAGGGGAGCTGTAACATAGCCACATATTTATAGCCTAAAATATATAGGGGTCATTCTATGGAAATGTACATTTTTCTGTCCCTAGCCTTTACAGGAATATTACACTTGAAAAACACTTGGTTACAATTTTTTATATATATTTTAAAATGAAACAATGTGTTATTTGACACATTATGTACATCTTATTGAGCCATCAATGTGGCAATATTTGTTTTTAATTAATTATAAAGAATTCCAAGCACCACAAAACTGCTCGTCCCTGCAGCCATGTACAGAGGGAAAGTGCTTTATTTTGAGGTCAAAAACAGGGTTTTCTTCCATTTAAAATAAAATAATGTATATATAACTATCAAATAAATGACATAAAAAAACAAAATGCCACATAAATATTATAGAAAAATATATAAAATATTATATTAAATTATAATATATATTATAATTTAATATAATATATAAAATATTATATTAAATTATAATATAATATATATTATATTAAAAAATAAAATATTATATAATGTTTTTAAAAAGATTATAAAAAAAGATTTTAAAAGATCATTAAGCTGTCATTTATGTGTATTCATGAAGTCAAAAGGTAATCTAATAATGTGGTCTAAGTTTAAATGTTAAAAAAAGAAATACATTTTAAGACATCTTGCCATACCAGGCTATTCGAACCAAATGTATTTACTCAGTATTAGGATATGACTACTTGTTTTTTATTACAGCCCGTGATAATTAATACATTATAAAAACATTGTAAAAATTAGGCTAAAAGAATGTCATCTCACTCCTCTACGATCTACTTCTATCATCGCTTGGATTGTAGCGCCACGTGCCTTCTTTTTGAATGTAATTTTTCTCCATTGAGGGAGCGGAACATATGGTAAATTACGCTACGGCACATTGCACTGGTTGGCTTTTAACTGCGAGCAGACAGAGTGTCAACCAATGCATTGGAGAATACGGCGAACATAAATAAAGAAACAAAGTTGCTTGTCAGATTTCACTAACAACCAACCATATTTTTTAAAATAAGCCCAAAAAACCGCAACCCACGACCAGGGATTTTTTCCCGCAACTTTACCAAAAAAAAAGCTCAAAGTCGCGTATAATATGGAGACTTGGCAACTGTGATCGAGAACTTTCTCTCATGCATTCAGCAAGTAGCAGATAGGTGGGGCTTGGTTCACTGCTGCTACTAGCTCTTAAAGAGCCCATCGCCACATTTAATCAGTGATTTCTTTCTGATTCTTCCTTAACTTGCATATATTATTGGTTTTTATTCCATCTTTCATTTTATTTTCACTGGTAGCCTGGGTTACCCGAGTTACACTATTTATTAATAAAATTGAAGTAGTTTTGTCGATCTATTTTTTGTTCTGGTAAATTTGTAGTTAAATGTATAACTAGCACAACTTCATTGATGTATGTACTGTTGCTTGACTGCAATTTATTCTCGATGTAAAATGTATGTTTTAAAGGGTTACTCCACTCCAAAATGAAAATTTTGTCACTAATCATTTACCCCCCATGTCATTTCAAACCCATAAAAGCTTTGTTCGCCTTCGGAACACAATTTAAGATATTTTGGATGAGAACCGGGAGTCTTGTGACTGTTCCACAGACTGCCAAACAATTAACACTGTCAAGGCCCAGAAAAGTATGAAAGACATCATCAAAATAGTCCATCTGCCATCATTGGTTCAACTGTAATTTCACGAAACTACGAGAATACTTTTTGTACGCAAAGAAAACAAAAATATGACTTTATTCAACAATTCGTTTCCTCTGTGTCAGCGTAGCACCATTTTGGAGAGTATCCGCTGGACGCAAACTGCGTGTGCTGTTCTGTGTCAGCCGCACCACACGGATATGCTTTCTATGTTTGTTTATTCTTTGATTTGAACGAAAACAGCGTATCCGTGTGGCTTCAGCATATTCTCGTAGCTTCGGAAAATTACAGTTGAACCACTGATGGCAGATGGACTATTTTGATGATGTCTTTCATACTTTTCTGGGCCTTGACAGTGTTAATTGTTTGGCAGTCAATGGGACAGTCACAAGCCTCCCGGTTTTCATCCAAAATATCTTAAATTGTGTTCGGAAGACGAACGAAGCTTTTACGGGTTTGGAACAACATGGGAGTAAGTGATTAATGACAAATTTTTCATTTTGGGGCGGAGTAACCCTTTAAGCATATGTTTAATTTGTTTTACTTTGTTTTTTGCACATTTTTAGGATCTTGAGAACAAAATAATCGTATTTTTGAAAAATGAGCTGGAAAAGTTGAAGAAAATTCTACAAAAAGAGAACACACAATACTTTGTGCAAGACTTTAATGATGGCATGTGCAGTATCAAAGAAGCAGCTCTGGATATCACACTCTACTTCCTAAGAGAGATGAAGCAAGATAAACTTGCAGATACTCTGGAGGGTAAGATGCTCATGAAATAACAATCTGAGATATTGTCATGTATACATTCTAAGAGTAATGCATAACTATGTGCTTTTACTCATTTCTGTGTATTTAGATGAACTCGTCCTCATTCATCAGCGACAGCTGAAATCAAACTTGAAGAGAAAGTATCAATGCGTGTTTGAAGGAATTGCAAAGCATGGTGACTCTACACTTCTGAATAACATCTACACAGATCTCTATATCACTCTGGGTGGTAGTGAACAGGTCAATACTGAACATGAGGTTAGACAGATTGAGGCTGCTTTCAGGCGTGCTGACTCACAAGAGATACAGGTTGAATGCACAAATTTGTTTGAATCATCTGAACAAGACAAGCAGATCAGAACTGTACTGACAAAAGGAGTTGCTGGCATCGGAAAATCAGTCTCTGTGCAAAAGTTTGTTTTGGATTGGGCTGAAGAAAATGAAAATCAGGACATCAGCTTTGTATTTCCGCTTCCTTTCCGGGAGATGAACTTAAAGGAGGAAGAAAAGCAAAGCTTGATGAGCCTTATAAGTCAGTTTTTCCCAGAGACCAAAGGCCTGAACCTTACAAGAAGGAATCAGTTCAAAGTTCTGTTCATCCTTGATGGATTGGATGAATGCCGACTTCCTCTAAACTTTGAGGGTAATGAAACGTGGCGTGATGTATCATCACCAGCCTCTCTGGATGTTCTCCTCACAAACCTCATCAAGGGAAATCTGTTTCCTTCTGCTCTCATCTGGATCACCACCAGACCAGCAGCTGCCAGTAAGATTCCTCCTGACTGTATCGACCGGCTGACAGAGATACGAGGATTCAATGATGCACAAAAGGAGGAGTACTTCAGAAAAAGATTCACAGATGAGAATCAGGCCAACAAAATTGTTGATCTTGTTAAACAATCAAAGAGTCTCTTTATCATGTGCTACATCCCAGTCTTCTGCTGGATTACAGCCACTGTTCTCCAGAACATTTTGGAAATTAAAAGAAATAATTATATGAAAAATGCCAAGGTTGTTGATGCCTCAAATACTGAAGACACTCCCAAGACTCTGACACAAATGTACACCCACTTTCTCCGCTTTCAGATCCAGCAGAGCAGAAGAAAGTATGATGTTTCCTGGGATAAAGATGCCATTCTTTCACTGGGAAAACTGGCATTTCAACAGCTGCAAAGAAACAACCTGATCTTCTATGACACAGACCTGGAAGCCTGTGGTATTGATGTCTCTAAAGCATCAGTGTATTCAGGCATGTGTACCCAGATCTTTAAGGAGGAAACAGGGATCATTCTTGGTACTATGTACTGCTTTGTTCACTTGAGCATTCAAGAGTTTATTGCAGCCCTTTATGCACATCTGTGTCTAGACCTTAACAACAAAAATGTGTTTGATCAAGAGTCTACGGAACAGGACAACATAAATGAAACCTTGATTGATTTGCTCAAGACTGCAGTAGACAAGGCACTTGAGAGTGACACTGGACATCTGGACCTTTTCCTTCGATTCCTCCTCGGTCTGTCTCTTGAGTCCAATCGTCCACTTTTAAGAGGTCTGTTGACACAACAAGACAGCAGTGACCAGAGCTACAAGGAAATAGTTCAGTACATCAAGCAGAAATTAAACTGTAATCTATCTCCAGAGAGATCCATCAATCTGTTCCATTGCCTGAATGAACTGAACGACCAAACTCTGGTGAAAGAAATTCAAAGCCAACTTAACAAAGGAAGTCTCTCATCTGCTGACCTTTCTCCTGCCCAGTGGTCTGCTGTGGCCTTTGTGTTGTTGACGTCAGAGGAGGAGCTGGAGGAGTTTGATCTACAGAAATTCAAGAAATCAGACGAGTGTTTCTTTAGACTACTGGAAGTTGTCAAAACCTCCAAAAGAGCTCTGTAAGTCATTTTTGCACTCATTTGAAAAGTACATTAAGACACCTATAATTAGTTTTGAATCTATACCATGCATCTTTGATATCTATTTACATATATAATATATCCTTTATATATCATTTATTTAGGTCTAATGATTGCTCAGATCAGATCACAGAGCGGAATTGCTCTGTCTTAATAGCTAGAAGAAAATAAGTGCAATTTACCTCACTGACCATAGTTAAACTTGACAAAAAAACAACAAAAAAAGAAAACTTGATACTTATCTAAATCAAGCAAACAAGTGCTCTAATGATAACTAGCTTAACAATGATTGCCATTTAGAACTGTATTTATTAAATGCAGCCATCGAGAAGACAAGTTTAATTTCTAAATAACTGTTGAAAGAACAAGCATCAAATGCTCCACACACATGCCATATAGCAGCCAGGTCTTCTTCTTTCTGTTTACGGACATGACGTAACCATGCAAAGATGAATGATTAATATTTGTATTTAGCAAATATATTGTATGTATTCAATTTCAGTTTGTATGTTGGTATTTTTCCCGTTGTAGGTTAAATGATTGTGACTTAACAGGCGGAAGCTGTTCAGCTCTGGCTACAGCACTTGTATCAGACTCCAAACTGAAAGAGCTGAACATGAACAATAATAATCTGCAGGATTCAGGAGTGAAGCAACTCTGCATTGGACTGAAAAGTATAAATTGTAAATTAGAGATACTGAGGTAAGTTGTGAGATAACAGACAAAAAGTGTAATTTTTTTTTTGTGACGTATTGTCAAGTATGGTGACCCATACTCGAAATTGGTGCTCTGCTTTTAACCCATCCAAGTGCACACACACAACAGTGAGTAGTGAACAAATGCACACACACACGCACACCGTGAACACACCCGGAGCAGTGGGCAGCCATTACTCCAGCACCCGGGGAGCAATTAGGGGTTCGGTGCCTTGCTCAAGGGCACCTCAGTCATGGTATTGAGGGTGGAGAGAGCGCTGTACATTCACTCCCCCCACTGACAATTCCTGCTGGCCCGAGACTCAAACCCATGACCTTTCGATTACAAGTCCAACTCTCTAACCATTAGGCCACGACTTCCCCTAATTGGTTTTACATATTTTTCAGGAGCATGTATTGTACATTTTTTACATTTTAGAATGTATACGCATTGACAAACTGTTTATTTTCAGGCTCAGTAAGTGTGATCTAACAGGGAAAAGTTGTTCAGCTCTGGCTTCAGTTCTCCGTTCAGACTCCAGCAGTCTGAAAGATCTTGACCTGAGCAATAATAATCTGCAGGATTCAGGAGTGAAGCTGCTCTCTGATGGACTGAAAGAGAACTGCAAACTAGAGAAACTCAGGTGAGTTGATGTGTAACATATTGAAAGTCTCTAGGACTTTTTGTTTGCCTCATATTCAGCCAGGCTCTACAGTGTGACATATATGAGTTCAGATGCAAAAGTCTCTAAGTGCCATTTGAAATTTTCTTCTAAAATGATCATTTTTATCAGGCTGCTATGTATATGTTCTGTTATTTCACTTAAATGGCAATGAAAATAACCTATTCATTGGCTTTAAAGTGAAATTACTGAACCTACACATAGGAGCCTGATAAAAATGCTAATTTTAGAAGAAAATTTCAAACGGCACTTAGAGGCTTTTGCATCTGAACTGTTCATTGCACATACTAAGAAAAAATCAGTCTGTGTGGTGAATAAATTTATCACAGTAGCATGTGTGCGATACAGTTTTGCAATGTGTGTGAGCCTGTTTACAAACCTGTTGTCCAACAGAGAACATTTAATGATGTGATTTCACTCCAAATTCACTTCATTACATTAGTCAAGCGTTTTAAATGCCTTTTTGTGTTTTGAGGTGTTTTCATATCAGAGAATGGGTAGAAAACATTATTTTATAGTATTCTACACAGTGATAAAGGCTATGTTGATTAGCATTGCATTATAAATATACCTGATTCTTATAAAACAGCCAAGATGGATGGAAGAGCATGGACAAAACATATATTGTCACAATTTTATGTTTATTTTCTTCATTTGTAATCAGTTAAAAGTCTCTATATCTGCATTTTATTCAGCTGCAGTGAGAGCTGAATGCCTTTGTCAATGTTAGGTTTTCCTGCAACGTCATAAGTTATATTACTTCTGTGAGTCTCACTTGTGGAGTTTTTGCATGAGGGTGCCCTTCGGCTTCCAGTATGAATAAAACAGACATTATATTACACATGGAAACTTACTAATGCTAATACGAATAACACCCAGCTTTTGGGTAAAAATATGAAAAATATAACTTAGAATATAAATTCTAATGAATTATAGTTATGGACCCCCTGCATGTCAACAGGTCACCCTGCAGTTTTCTGTGAAATATAATGATATAATAATTATATAGCCTATATTCATTCCCAGATACTCTGTTTTGTATACTATAATGAAATAGTGTTATTACAATAGTAATATTGTAATAACACCAGTGCTACATACAAGAAAAGTGAAAATATAGCCTTATTCAGTCACAAGTTTCTGTTTCTGAAAATATTTTTTGTTTAATTGGTTCATTCTATAATAGACTATTTAGCTGAATGTTACATTTTTACACCTGTTCTAGACTCTCTGAGTGTAATGTGACAGAACAAGGTTATAAAGCTCTGGCTTCAGCTCTGAGATCAAACCCTTCACAGCTGATAGAGATGGATCTCACAGGAAATGATCCTGGACAATCAGGAGTGAAGCAGCTCAGTGATTTACTACAGGATCCAAACTATCAATTGAAGACACTGAGGTGAGACATGATATAAAGTACAAAATTAAAATTATAAAATACAAAGTAATTGATATGTGCACGCAATTTATCATTTGTAAAAAATATTTCATTAATACAGTTTCTTAAAGTAAATCCATCCCTTTCACGCAGTTTCAGAATCAGATGTTGTTTTTCACCAAGTTTTTCTTTAAAATGAATTGAATTATGCTTCATCTTCTCTTCTTCAGGCTTTTGAGTGCTGCTGCAGAGGAAGCCTGTCAGTATGTGACTGGAATTGTGGGTAAAAGCCCATTACTTCTGAGAGAGCTAAATCTGAGTGAACATGAACTAGGAGACGCACGAGTGAATCAGATCACTGCTCTACTGCAGGATAAACACTGTAAACTCAAAACACTTCAGTGAGTATTTATTATGGTACATTTAAAGTATCTTAAAGATATCATTATAATTAGTACTCCTCAGTGATCGCTGAATGTTGGCATCAAGTCCTTTGTGTTTGTAAATTGTCTCCTGTTCATCATTTTAGGCTGCGTGATTGTGGTCTAACAGAGGAAAGCTGTTCAGCTCTCGCTACAGTCCTGAGATCAAACTCCAGTCTGAAAGAACTTGACATGAGCAACAATAATCTGCAGGATTCAGGAGTGAAGAAACTCCAGAACGGATTAGAAAATACAAACTGCGCACTGCAGAAACTTGGGTATGTACAGCTGTGGCCAAAAGTTTTGAGAATGACACAAATATTAATTTTCACAGAGACTGCTGCTTCAGTGTTTTTCGATCTTTTGTCAGATGTGACTATGTTATACTGAAGTATAATTACGAGCATTTCATAAGTGTCAATGGCTTTT
>JAFVLL020033176.1:20000-37417 GCA_021397915.2 Tor tambroides | reverse complement strand
CTGAAGGCTGAATGTGTATTAATATTGATTTAGTTGTTGAAGACGTATCTAACTCCGTCCTCATCACAGATGAAATATAATAAGTCCAGGCCAAGCTTTTTAATGTGGGCCGCCTAATATACTATTCAACTTTAATCTTTATGAATTATGAATTTGGCTCTGTGGTCGAAAACGCAGAATTTACATAACCCCGCTGACCAGCTCATGTATTTTTTAAAAAGACCAGGCTTTATTTTCCTCTTCTCTTTCTCTTCCACTTTGACAATCAAAACCATCGTTATAATATTAAACAAGGTCATTTACATTTCGCTGCTGAATTTAATGGCGCTGTGTTGATCTGCGGGTGTCAGGCTATCCTCATTAAATCACTAAAGGGGACGAGGCGCTTGCACACAAGCGCGCTTTCCTCGGCTCCTCTGATCTGCGCTCTATTTATGATGCGCTTGTAAAGGTATTTGCAGATTCCTGGAAAGACGTTTTTAAAATTGAAATGAGACACTCTGAAGGCGAGTGAACGAGTGAAAAGCACTGATGCCGTGCTCCCATGCGCACACACGCGCACCTATCATGTCAACCTTTTCAAACGGCAACAGACTCTTTCCGCAGCCTGGTAGGCATGTTGTCATGTTGCTATGCTACCTGAATGTCAATATGCAGGCGGAACGGAAGAGTGATGGACATCTGCGGACTGTGAGAATGAGAGAATTCCCCTTTGCATTCTTTATTTTTCATCTCTTTGTTCTTAAAGGAATAGTTCACCCAAAAACATATATTTTATCATCATTTATATGCTGTACAAACCATGTTCTATTTAAGATTTAGGCTGCAAATCCTAGAAGTTCTTTTCTTCTATATTAGGGTAAAATAAATAAATTTTCATTTTATAGTGAACTGTTCCTTTAAGAGTACTGATAGAAACCAATGAGTCAGTGACACTGGTAGATGTTTATTCTGTAATAAATAAAGTGGTCTCACGACAGCACTATTAGGTACCATAATGCCGTGGGTGTATTAGTTGTGGGCACTTCGGTCAAGATGATGAAAGTGGTTGTGATCACGGTCATGATCTACGGTATGAGATTCTTGGTTAAGCACAGCCTAATGATGGACCACGTCATGTATGTGCACTTAACCAAGCCCTGTGTCACATCCACTTATTTGGATTAATTAAAAAATTACCATAAGCAGAGTGTCATTAAAGTCATCATAGCTTGATGGCATGTGAAAGTCGAGCAGCACCATCAGAGGAGAGGAGAAGGATGATTTACTGAGGAAACAGAGGGTTAAGTTGAGACCGACAAGCCTCAGTTACTCACCAAAGACAAGATCAGATTTACACAGTAAGTAAGAGAAATGCGAGCTGCAAACACTCAACTACAAAATGCAATTGTCTTTTATTAAATGTAAGCAAAGATAGGAAAAATGTGAAAGAACACAATAAATATGCAACAGATTGTATGTTTTTTTCAAGACCTAAGCCATACATTCTAGTACAGTTTTATAACTTAACAGAGATGTACGCTTGCAATGCTCAAACAAGTAAACCTGGATATTTCTTCAACATTTTTACATCCCATGATTGATTTTTATTA
The DNA here is from genome assembly GCA_021397915.2 of Tor tambroides. NCBI lineage: Eukaryota > Metazoa > Chordata > Actinopteri > Cypriniformes > Cyprinidae > Tor > Tor tambroides. The sequence goes on along the minus strand of JAFVLL020033176.1, from coordinate 35,825 downwards.
TTTAGCATTCTTATCTTGGTCACATTGAAGCATGAAAACTTTTTACCATGCGTTCATCATGTATGTTTCCTACCAGGATTATTATAGTTAACTAAAACTAAAAGTGAAACTAAAACTAAAACCAATAAACCCATAATATATAAATAAGTAAATTTTAAAAAATATATTTTTATTTTATTTTATTTTATTTTATTTCAGCTAGTTGCCGAAGCAACATTTCTTATTTTAATTTATTTTAACTTGATGTACCAAAATAACTAAAACTGAAATAAAAATAAAAAACTACATAGACATAACCCGCATAAAAACACACTACAGTTAAATTACCAAAGCTTTAACAAAAATTAAAATAAAACTGAAAATGATATTAAACTTTCCTACTTTTTTAATTGTTTTACCCTTGTCCCACACACAGATTTTAATCTTAAAATATGAAAATTGATCATAAAATAGATTTATTTAATAAATTAGATTTTAATACATTTTTAAAACTTTAATAAATGTAAAATTGAATTTATTTACAAATTAATACATTTATTAAATCATGAAAAAATGAGAACTCTGAGAAAAATAAACATACCATTTTCCATATTTGTTGTGTAAAATTTATTTATAAAAATATTTTTAAAAATAAAACAAAACAATTAAAAGAAAATTGGAGACAGCAGTGTCCAATCAAGTCATAATTTTATCAAATTCTATACAAAAAAAAAAAAAAGTGTGCAAATATTATTTATTTGTATTTAGGACATTAGCCTTATCAAGACAAAAGTGTCTTCCAAACATTTTCTTCCAAAATGTCATTTCTATCATTATCATTTCACTACGGAATATTATTTAAAATGACAAATTCATGTGACAGCATGTTCACTGCTGGATATTGTTATTAGACAAAAAAGCAATGTCAATAAAACGACAGCTTTTACACAGAGTGAATATGACTGTAAAAGTTTTTTTTTAATTATTATTCCTGCATAAAACCTCCCAAAATGATTAGCAACATAAAACATGTCAGTCTGTTCTCTACTTCTCTCTTTAGTCATCAAGTTGCTTTCTGAGTTGGTTGTTTTGCATCATGGATTTCAATCTCATTTTATGCTCTAAATTATCACTTAATGAATTTATGGCTTGGTTTTTGAGAACATTGGCTCCCTAATAAGATTGTTAGTCTGTCGAAAAGCATGCCACACTCATTATGTTTTCCAATGGCGTGATTAAGTTGATTTGCAGAGCAAATCCATCAAAAGGGACAGGAGCATATACAAACCAATACACATAACACGCTATAACATGATTATATGATTTAATAAGTTATTAATGTAGTACACAGTGAAAGTAAAGTCATAAAGCCGAGCACAAGAAACACTAATACAGGAGAGCCGATCGGCGAGCAACCATGCAGAATGCATTTTACCATCTGGATACTTGCTTAATTCAATTCATAAGTTTTTCGTACGTTAATATGAACAAAATAAGCAAATAATTGAAAAGTGAAATTGTTCAGCGGTGCTGCACCTAAACATAAACTAACTCAGGGATGTGGAAGCATAAATCAGCCGGCGTAGCGTCTCCTGTGAACCATAGACTAGCGTTGTTGTTCTGATAATTAATGCAGATTTGTTTCAAATGCCGTTTTTTTTTTTTGACATAATGTTTTGCTTGGGATTCTATAAATAAAAAAGCAGCCCTTTTTATTTGGAAAAGTGCATCTATAAAAGTTGTCTTATTTTTCACTCTTCAAAAGACAGTCGTATTATTCATGCCTGGCTTTGTTTCAAAGTTTGTTTTGATGTGAAACCAATTATTATGGCCCTATGATTTTGTGTTTGGATTCTAACAATATAACCATGTAACGGAGCCAAACACTCAATCTATCTGTGCATAAATAATTCATGGCCATCGAGGAGAAGGAGGAGGAGGTTCGATGGATGGCATGTTGCTTTCTGTCACCCATCCAGAAGTTAACTAAAATGACAGCTTAAAAGAATGATGAAAAGAGATGTCATTTCAAGCCAAAATGCGCCCGTACTTCACTCTCTCTCCATTTCCATCCCTCCCTTTCTCCCTCTTTTTCTTTCTCCCTCGCTCTCCTAGATATATGTCACAGGAAACAGCCCAAACAATATCTTAATGGTGTCAGTGTTGCCGTTATTGACCGCTGCCACCTCCTCTTAGCGTCAAGTCTGTCACAAAAAATGTCACTGGCTTCCACTGTCACTACCAGGTGTAAAAAAAGAGAGAGAAAAAGAAAATGCACATGTGTGGATCTTTCATGTCACACAGACTTATGCTTTAATCCATAGCTGTGTGGTACTCACCATTAAATGGCTTCTGAGAGGACACTACAGTTTGTGACAGTGGTGTTTACTGAACAGCTGCTTGCCCTTACGTTTCCGCAAAACATTTTAGTGACCAAGGGTCAATGACGAATTTTAAAATCACTTATGGATCACCCTCAATTCAAGAGTTGAAGATTATTTGAATTTTGAAAACATTCTTTGAGTGTTGGACATTGCGTTCCAAATTCTCAATTATATATAGCATAGTGTCACCAGTATATTACTTACAAATTACTGATTCCAAATTACATGACAAAAATTGTAGTTAGTAACGTAATCCATTACATTACACATTTTAGGTAATATAATCAGACTAGTTTTCGATTACTTTTAGATTACTTTTGACCTAACTTGTTTATCACATTAATTTAAATAGGATAATCTTGAACTACATAAAAATGCAGAGAGTAAGAAAATATATTCCATTCGGTGTAATTAACAACATGAAGTCCATTATACATTACATTATGTCAACGTTTCTAGGGTTTGTGAATTTAATAAAAACGTAATAATTATTTAAATCATATAAATGTAAAATTAAAATAAATAATTGAAAAAATAACATCAATCAAATTAAAACACTTACTGAAAAAATGAAATATTTTATTTATTTTTATGTCCACAAAACTGAAGACTTTCTGAATGTATATAAGCAGTATGCTATTTCAGAAAGGAACATTTAAAAGAAGAAAAAGAGGAATTAGGGAGAATCAATAAATCATGAATTATTTATTGCTATTTTTTGAATAATATGTAATCATGTGATCAATAAAAAAGTAACTGTAGCCTGATTAGAAGAACTTAATTTTTGGAATTTGATTACGTAATCCAGGTTACATGTAATTAGTTACTTCTCAGCTCTGAGTGTCAAATATGGGCATCATATATGGGCTTTTTTTTCGAATGTCAAATGTAAGGAATGTTAATCTGCTAATGTTGTTATTAGGGACTGAGGTTCCTGGCCTTACATTTTTAATGGATTAGCTTTAGCTTAATTATTTAAACTAAACTAAATTATCTAATCATGCTTAGTTACTAAACTTAATTACTTAATTATATATGTCATTATATTATAATTATTTAATTATTATTAATAATAATTCATGTGAATTAAAAGTAATAATAATTATAAGCATTGATAATTTTTATTTAATTGTTTATAATTAATTCTATTCATCACTTGACTCAAATTCAATTGACATGAGAATTAGACACAATAATTCTGTACTTTTTTAAATGCAATAATATAGGATAATTAAGCCAATTATGAGTGTATTACATGGTGAACCACTTATTCAAGTGTAAAAACAAAACAAAACAAAACTGAACATTGATTTTACAATGTTAAAAAAGTTAGTACTACATAGTTGTAGTGTCATGAATGGTTGCATGTATTGCACTGATTCACTGCCATTGAATAAATCATTTGTATTGTACATAACTTGTTTTAGGCCCTTCGATATGTTCAGAAATCTTGTCATATAAACCTAGACATTATTTTGGTATTCTCTCTATTAACTAGTTGCTTATTAGCATGCCTACATATTGGCTGTTTATTAGTACTTATAGCACATATTCTGCATGACCATATTCTACATCTCTAATCCTACACAATACCTAAACTTAACAACTACAGTACCTTACTAACTATTAATAAGTAGCAAATTAGGAGTTTATTGAGGCAAAAGTTATAGTGGTTTGTTAATAGCAAGAATTGGACCTTAAAATAAAGTGTGACCATTATTTTCATACTCTCTGACATTTTTAAAAATACGCATGTATAGTCAGTTTCTGAATAAATGTTATGATAATTCATGAACTCCATGTTAAATGGTTGTAAAGCTTCCGCTATTGGTTAAAAGTTCTCCATTTGAGTTAATAACAGTTTCAGTGGGGAGTTTTTAATTATATCTTTACTCTTCCACTTTAGTGTTCCCGCTTAAATGTGAAGGTCAGAAGAGTGTTTTGTAGAAGAAAAGTCTTTCTCCTCGCTCTCTACCTCCCTCACACACACACACACACACACGATAACACACAAATGAAAGTTAAATCTGCGTGGTGCGCGGTAGCTCTTTTCACCTGTCATGTCCCATTAGAGTGTGCAGCGAGTGACCTTGGGCCGTCTCCCCCTGCATTAGGGCCGGAGGGGAGTGAACATTGTCTCAGTGTTGCGTTAACGTAATGATAACTCTGTGAAATCAGGCCCGCGCCCTGCACCGGCTCCTATTACGCCTCCCCAAATTAATTTGCAAGGTTGATTCTGCCTTGCTAATGCATATGGCGCATGCTAACCTGCCCACTCACTGCTACTGAATGTGCTTGCATCCGTACACACGCTCAGGCATGGAGATGTCCAATTTTTAAAGCAAATTCATCATTAGGCGCTATCTAAATGTGAACAACTCCCGTCATACTTTATGTACATTTTAGATGTTATAAAACATGCTTTTAAACAGCCATTAATAAGTCTCTGAGCTAAAATCACCCAAAACTGACAACAAGAAAAGACTCATGTATTGAAGTAGGCCTAATAGTTTTTCTTTTTTTTTTTTTTTAAATGAGCAGGCTTTTAGACATGGTTGTCATTCACTGATGGAGAGGTGGATGGATTTTTAAAACTAAAGTGATAACGGAAGAAGGGACAGAAGAATAGAGCCGGTGTGAGATTCTCGTCAGCACTAATGCGAGCTGACAGCTAGTAGCCTTTTCCTCTGTGCACTTTCTTCTCTTTCATACTAATCCAAATAAGTCACCAATCAGCACGTATTAGACTTGTTTAGAGTTACGTGCCTCTCTGACGGGCGGGCCGGTCAGCTTAATGATTGATTCGGTGGTTACGGGAGAAATGAGAATGAGAGAGAATTTGTGTGATTGAGGGGGGTGTGGAGGAGGGAAGGACGAAGGAAGGGAGGGAACGGTCATATTAAAGTCTTATTTACTCAGTCTTTTTGACAAAGAGGCTGATGGGACGTGACATGGCGCTATGAGAGTGTAACGAGGACGTCTGCATCTCGGGTGTGGACAGAATCTTTTAGTGTGCAAGTGTGCAGCTCTCACTACATTTCTGAGTTAGGGTGTCTGGTTTTGTCTTGACTTGAGAGAGGCAAACTTTTGATTTTTGGCATAAACCCTGGTGCACCTGGTACTGTCACAATCCCAGGAGTCAAGGAAGCCAGGAACGAGGAGACGAGGAAACACGGAGAATTCACAAAACTAGAGTCTTTAATATCCAACAGGGTTACATGGACCACAGGCAAGGAAGACACTCAAGGACCGACAAACACTAACTGAATGGAATGGGGCTTTAAAAGATGAGACAATCAAGGAACTAAGGAGAGAACATGAGGGAGAAACAGGGTCACGGAACACATGGGGAGCAAAAAAACACAACAAAAACAGTCCATGATCCTGACAGGTACGGCTTATTCTGGTCAAGAATTGCCCAATTAAAGGGATTGTTCACCCCAAAATTAAAATTAAACCATGATTTATTCACCTTCAAGCCATCCTAGGTGTATATGACTTCCTTTTTTCAGACGAATACAATCGGAGTTACGTTAAAAAATATCCAGGCTCTTCCAAACTTTATAATAGCAATGAATGGGGTTCGAGATTTTGAAGCCCAAAAAAGTGCATCCATCCATCATAAAAAGTACTCCACACAACTCCAGGTGCTTAATAAAGGCCTTCTCAAGCAAACTGATGTGTTTGTGTAAGAAAAATATCCATATTTAAAACTTTATAAAACGTAATCTCTAGCTTCTGCTAACTGTTGTACATGTAGCGCAAGCTCCGGTGAGAATAGGCTAATCTCGCGAGAACCAAGTTTTGTTTACAGCGCAGGAAAACCAGTGTCCTCTTGGCTTACATCAAACTCCTCCAACATTTTTTCTTTGCATACCCTCATTTTGTACTTCTAATTCATCACTGTAGGTTTTTTTTTTTTTTTCTCCTCTGCACTTCCGCGTTCTTCACTTCTCATCGGAGCTTGCACCATGCCTACGTCATCCCAGAAACTATTTGCAAGAGTGCAAAGCTCAAGCTGAATGAACTCTGTCGATTATGACTTACACACCTCTGATTGGCCATTGCGGCAACAAACATATCTGTGATTGGCTACAATGCTCAGCTTTGCAAAAACACGTTGTAAACTGAAACCTTTGGTGCTCTTCACAGACTCTCACACAAAAGATGCTTTTGCACCGGAGGAACCTTTTCATTGTTCCTAGAACTATTGGCGGAAGTACCCGTTTTTTGGCATGTTCCCACCACAGGAACTAGGAACATATTTAGTTCTAGGAACTCCGTTTGGGGGAACTAATTTAGCTCCTACTTCAGAGTAGGTTCTAAATCAGTTCTATAGGAACTACCAGTGACGTAAGTGTACGCTGATTGGCCAAACGCATACGGAACACCGGCTACCCAGCATTTTTAAAAAGCTGTGTAAAAATATTTATTCCACAAACATGGAAAACAGCCATAATGCCATTTACCCGTTGTCTGCAATTTTGTTCTTTTCTCAGCCTCGATGATAACACTACAAGTTGTCATAGGAGATTTAGTCTGATCTTCATGCTCTTTCAATCGCGTAAATTTTGCATTTACATTCCATCTCCATTTATCACGAAACCCACAACACGCAACAAAAACATCTCCGAACACAGCATCCTCCATTCACCACTTGTTGATGATGGTAAGTGCCACGAATAAAGACGTTATGGTCTGCCGCCGGTGCGAATGCAACCAGGAAAGTGGCCCATGAGGGGAAATTGGTTCTCTAAGAACCAGCCTGCTGGCTAGTTCCTAGAACTAAGTTCCTAGAACTACGCAGTGCGAAAGCACCTAAATACGGGAGCATTTGAAAACAGCCACCTGTCAGCAGGTTAGTACTCGGTTCTAGTGGTACTGTGAAAAGGCTGGTATCTTTACATTTTTGACTTGGTACTGAGGTACCAGTACTATTGACAAGACTTCCATTGGTGTGGACACTAATATAGTCATTGTTAAGTTATTGTTCTTGATGTGAACAGGCCTTTAGAATGCAAGGGGATGTAAAGTAATCAGCAAAAGTTGTGCTTTGGTAGGAAAGGAAAGGACATGACATGTGGCCAAGTATGGTGACCCATACTTGGAATTTGTGCTCTGCATTTAACCCATCCAAGTGCACACACACAGCAGTGAGTAGTGAACAACAAGCACACACACTGTGAACACACACCCGGAGCAGTGGGCAGCCAATGCTGCGACACCCAGGGAGCAGTTGGGGGTTTTGGTGCCTTGCTGGAGAGAGCGCTGGATATTCACTCCCCCCACTGACAATTCCTGCCGGACCTGAGACTCGAACCCACGACCTTCGGGTTACAAGTCTGAGTCTCTATCCATTAGGCCACGACTGCCCCATGTGTGACATTTAGGGGCAGGCTGGGTATTTTGTTATTTGAAATCATAGAAAATTGCTTTATTTAATCTTAATAATGAACATTTAAATTACATATCAAATTATATTATTGAAACTAAAAGGGTCAAATTAAACATTCCCCTTGCTTTGTGCTTAAAATAAGTTTTCTGTTAGCGAGCAAACAGCTTAGTCAACAAGCTTGGCAGTGTTAACTGTTTAAGAAAAGCTCTTCTGATTACCTAGAACAGGATATCATGACAATTAAACTTTTCCCTTTCTTTGTGTCTTCAGTTAGCCTGCAGTTAGCAGGCGAACAGCTTAGCCTACTAGCCAGTGCTAAGCTCTTTTGATTAGCTAGAATGATATTATCGAAGCTAAAAGGGTCAAATTAAACATTACTTTTGCTTTGTGTTTTCAAGTCCTCTGTTAGAAAGTGAACAGCTTAGCCTACTAGCTTAGCATAGTGTTAACTCTTTAAGAAAAGCTCTTTTGATTAGTTAGAACATGATATCATTACAATTAAACGCTTTATGTTTTCAGTTAGCCAATTAGCAAGTGGACAGATTAGCCTACCACAGTGTTAACAGCTTAAATAGCTCTTTTGATTAGCTAGAACAAGATATCATGACAAGTAAACCATTTGTGTTTTAATTAGCCAGTTATCAGCTTAGCGTACTAGCTCAGAATAGCGCTATAAGAAAGGCTAAATAAAGCATAATACACTGTTGTCCTTCAGGATATCTTGATATGCTCGCTACTGACTGTCTCAAACAAAGTCCTGCATATTTTTCAAATTACACATGTAGAACAAGAAATAACAATAACACACTATGTTTTGATCAGGCATGAAGGTGGGCTAGCATTATGCAAATGAATGGTAGCTCATCGTTTTAGTAATGGTAAAGACATTTCTGTGGGAGGTTGTACAAACATCATTGAAGAAATTAGATTGGTGATTTGTGACCATAAATGGGTTTTTTTGACAATATTTCAAGGACATCTGTAAATAAAGCAGAGTACGCTGTTGTCCTTGAGGATATCTTGTTTACTTGAATATTCCTCTCATGTATTTGTTCAAACCACATAATACGCCATAAATGGTGAAATCTAATTGTGAACATGTAGCAGTTTATTTAAAGTTCATACTTATGTGTTTCCAGTTCGTGTTTTGCCTATAGAACAATCTATCTCTATATGTATTTACAGTATATAACATTTTTCTGCTGTTCTTTTCTCTCAGAGACCTGTCATCAGTATTCTGATCTCATCTTTGGCCCCTCACGCTCTCTCTCTCTCCGCTTACACATACTGTAGAAATAGTTTATGCTGCTGACAAAAAAATGCTGTGTTTGTTAGGGAGCAAACACACGCAATTGGCCAGTTATTATTCAGTGTGGAATTTTCTTTGCGGGGTGTTTGTGGTCTCCATGACGACTAAGTATAGAGCGCAGACACGAGCGACAGCCTCTTCCCCTCACGGTGCCACGCGGGGTGGTGGAAGATGGTAAAGATAACACTCAAAGGCTTGCACTTACTTGGGCAAGCTCTAACCTGCCACTCACACGCAGATAAAGAGAGTGTGTATTATTCATGCGATTCGGTATGCAGATGTTTGCATTGCGTACATGGGATTTGTATGTGTGTGTTTTATTTATGCATACTTTTATCTGAGTGGGGGATATTCATGGAATTTGAATGTTTTTCAGTCCATTCGCTGCGAGATGGCTGTTATTTAATGCCTTACATTTATTTGTTGAAGAGTGTATGCCTGTGGTTTATGTTTGTGTTATAATAAAAGCATTGCTACGAAATCATCCGCTCCAGCTGAGCTCTGTACAATGGAAATGGGTTTCATTTTATTCTGATGTTTTCATGTCTTTCATTTTGTTTTTCTTTCTGTTATTATTTTAATTTACAGTTTTTTCTTTGGTGGGCACTTTTGACCCTGTGGACTTTCTGAAATTAAACTCTTCTAAAACACACTCTAACAAGTTTATTTCGTTTAGTTTTGTTTCTTCCACTATTATTTCCTCTGGAGTGTCATTTCCAGCACATCCCAAATGATTTATTGTGTTTAAGAATATTCTCTGGTGGAAATTATATTTTAAACATTTTTGCAATTAAATTATAAATTTCATAGCTAGCATTTAATGTGTCCTATATACACATAGTTAAATTTATTTTGCAAATTTACAGCTAAATTAAAAATGACACAATAAAAATATTCAATTCACATCTAATATTTCACTACAAGCTCTTCGCAGACACTGTTGTCTCCTTGGTGAACAAATGCACTAACTTTTAGAAAAACTTTATTGGGGCAATTTTGTATATTTATTTATGTATTTATGTATTTATTTATTTATTTTATTAATTGTCATTTTTAAAAAATATATAATTCATTGTCATTTATAAAAAATATTAGTAATAAATAAATTAAATTAAATTAATTCATTTAAAAATAATTAAATAGTTAAATTAAGAAATTAAGAAATACATCTAACTTTACAGTACTTTAGTGAATAGAAATAAAATGTAATAATGTAATAAAAACTAGATCTTTTCCACATGCTGTTTTACACGTGTGTGTGTGTGTGTGTGTGTGTGTATGTATATATATGTATATCACAGTATAAATTTGTTCTTTAACCAAGAAAATATATAGCTGCTTTGTTAAATTTTCACCATGAAAATTCCATGGCATCTAATAGTGACTGTAATATGTAATACAGTGTAAATAAATAATGAGGATTCCATGGTAGGAAATCAATTTTAATGTGACCTTACTACAAAAAGAACTGTCTAAACATGTTAGTTTTAGTATGAGAAGTGTCCAATATTGAAAAAGTAAACCCTTATGTTCTGTTCACTCTTGTCATGTCTCTTTTTTCATTCTAAGTGAAATGAGAGGTGAGTTGTCACGGTTGGTGACCTTTTAGAGGTCAGAGGTCAGAGTGATGGCAGTGACCCCTCTTTACCCATCAAAATGTGATCTGTCAGATGGCCACTCTTTTTTCTGCATGCTACATTTTAACCATCTACTTAACTGTTTGCGCTGCATGCGTGAACATGTTTGTACATGTATTATCTTATTTAATGCCTTCTGGAGACGCCAGAGGGAAAATCTTTCAAAGCCCCTATCGTCTTCTCATAGAGGGAACCCCCTTTCATTCCTCCTCGCATTCCCTTCTCGGTTTCACCTCAGACGAATAGAACAGAGGACGTCTCCCTTTTAACCTGTTCCCCTGTGTAACTCTGCTCAGCAGACCTGTAACAAGAGAGCAGCCGATGAGAACACACAGCTAGTGACATTTTCCCTAAATTCCCAGCTGAGTTCTCCTCTGTTCCTGTTTCTTTTACTGATATTGGAAGCCCCTGATTGTTTGTTTGTTTGTTTGCTAGCATGTTCGATGAGCAGCATTTGTACAGGGAACGAGTCTGTTTTCCATCTGGAGGGGCATGTTTGCCCTACACGCTCAGCAGGGGTGTGATGTCATATTAGTGCGTGTGTGTGTGCGTGTCTGACTCAGTGGTTTTGATAGTGTGAGGGATTGTGGGGCAGAATAAAAGATTCTCACTGGGCTAAACTGACACAACTGTGCACAAATTTACAACACATTGATTTTCCATTGGTGCACCATCTACACATTGCCCACTCTGCTGCCTTGTCAATAATATCTTTCTCTTGTTCAAAGCTGATAGCATCAGCTTGTTTGGACAGTTTTCCTGTATCTTTCTGTTTGTATGCTTTTTGCTTTAAACATCCACTGACAGTTTTTCTTTAAAGGGAAAAAACAGTATGAGAGATCTACTTTCAGCTTAAAAGGGGTCTAAAGAGCTCATGTAAATGGACTGTCTTGACTCTAAATGGGTATGCGGTTTATTTAGCTTTTCATATTAGCAGCTTTTTCCATTTTTGTCAGTTTCATTTTGCTTTCCATCAACAGTTGTACAAACACACACACACACACACACACATAATCTTTGTGATAAAACCTAGATCTAACCAACAAGCATTTAAAGACACTTTAGGTTCTTCCAACATGAAGTCTGAATAGTGTGTGAAAACACTCTTGCGTGTAGGACTAATTTCTTATGCATCTCATTCATGCCTCTATTATTAATTCCAAAATGTCATTTTAGAGCTAACAGAGGCTTAAGCCATTGATAATGCAGTTATCAAAGGCATAGTTCACCCAAAAATGAAAATTCTGTCATTAATTACTCCCTCTCATGTCATTCCAAACCCGTAAGACCTTCGTTCATCTTCAGAACACAAATTAAGATCATTTTAATGAAATCTGAGAGCTTTCTGACCCTACACAGACAGCAACGTAACAAAAAGTATTCTTGTAGCTTCATAATATTAAGGTTGCACCACTGATGTCACATGGACTATTTTGACAATGTCCTTACTACCTGGGCCTGGGAACATTTCAGTTACATTGCTGTCTTTGGAGGGTCAGCAGTGTCTCTACTAATAGGGAAACTGTAAGTTTAACTGCTTCAAGAATAGCAATGTTACCATCTCACTACTGAGAAATGTCATGTACTGTAGCTTTTCAGCTGTGAAAATGTTGATAAATTTGTGGGGCAGCGCTGACAAGTTTCTGTGCGTGTGTATGTTTCCAAGTGTGTGTGTGTATTGTATGTGTGTGCATTTGTATAGGAGAGAGCGGAAAAGCGAGTGTGCAAACAGTCGATGAAAGAACATAATTTTGTGGAAAAAATGTGAAAATAGTTTGTCATTTTTATATGTAACTGTAATGTGGTCAAGACCTGCCTGGAACTTTAGCCGTGCATTTCCCTGAAAGTAATTGCACACCTTGGAGTGATTGTCAACCAATGATACGAAGCATTCAATGATATGAACGGAATGGTTTTGAATATATATCTATATTAAATCTGTGATAGTCAGTTTCCGCCACTGAATAAAAAATGTAAAAAGTTAATTGCGACTTTTTATCTCACAATTCCAACTTTTTTTCCCCCAATTGCAAGTTTTCATCTCGCAATTCTGCCTTTTTTTTTTAGAATTGCGTGATATAAACTCACAATTCTGACTTTTTTCTCAGAATTGCAAGTTTATATATAGTTTGTATTATGCAATTCTGAGAAAAAAGTGAGAATTGTGAGATAAAAACTCGCGATTACTTTTTTTTATTCAGTGGCAGAAATGGGCTTCCATAAAATCTTACTTACCCCAAACTTAAAAATGAAAAACATTCACTTATATATAAAATAAATAATATAATATAATATAATATAATATAATGCAGTTAAATGAGATCTCAAAATCAAATAATCAAATCTAATAATTTTCATACTGTATATTACGGCATCATCATGCTTACATTCATATCATTTAAAAATGTTTAATTCTTTTTCAGTTTTATTTTTAATTTAGACAAAATAATTAATTAAAAAAAATAAGTTTTCATATTCTATTCAAAGAATTCAGTGTTACTGGAGTAAAAATTGAATATTTGCACATGCTTTGTATTTTGTGTTTGTGGTGTTATTAGCTAAGCTACATGCTAACAGCAAACTCTGTTTGTAATCAGTAGTAACTGGGTCTTTCATGTTTGTTTTTGTGGTACACAAATTTACTGTAGAGTGTCCCAAATCAGTTGCTTATAGGGTTTATTTTAGCACACATAAAAAAAAGTGTCTCTAGACCTGGCTCCTTTTTCTTTCTTTCTTTCTTTCTTTCTTTCTTTTTTCTTTTCTTTTCTTTCTTTCTTTTCATTCAATCATTCATTCATTCATTTATTTATTTATTTATTTTTTGTCCCATGTCTCACATTTTTAAATTAAAAAAACACATTCTGTGAATGGCCCTGTAAAAGGAGTTTTCGAATGTAGGCAGTAAACAGGAAGGCAGCTTACTAGGTTTTGTAATAGAGATTTCACATTTTTTTAATTGAATATTATATTGATGTTGGGTTCTTGCCACTTTTTTAATAGAAAAATGATGCCAAATTCAGACTTCCATCACTTGAATAAGCACTCCAGAACAATGTAGACAGTTCTTACAAGAATGCATAGTTGTGTATATGTTACAGTGAAATGGACGAAGCTATAGAAAGAGTGATGAAATGAATGTGAGAATGTCACTTCCTGCATTTACATTCCACAGCCGAAGCTGTTTAGATCCCAGAGTGTGTACCTGACAATCACAGATCACACACTGACCACACACACACGTATGTTTACATTACACACACTCACACAGGCACTCACAAATTTACATATTAAACATTTATAAATGTAAGCCAGCCCAGGCTTACACACACACCTACATGCAATATAGACCCTCTATTCTATCCCAGCGTTCCCTGTAGCATTCCCATAGTTTTACATTAGCATTCATATAGATTCATCACCTCAATCCCACAACAGCACACATACATAATCACACACACATACACACACAGCAACAAAAAATCAGCACTCAAACATCCTTATGAACATAATCACACCAAATACAAAAACACTCACGAATGCATGCAAACACAAGCCGCGGCTCAGCATACATAAATGACTATAAAGAACAATTTAGCATTTAAAATCTGATTCACATTCAAAATCTGCTCGCATACTCGCAGGAGGTCCATGGGAAAAATATCATATGAATGATTCATCCGTGCGCACATAGGCCAGGCACACATACACACTCACACTCATGTAAATCATACCTTCCTGTATCTGTTTCATGAATTATATAGACGTCTCAGAGGTTGGAAGTAGGAATTTAAATTGAAACTCCATTATTCATGGCCACACCTCTTTCTCCTTACAGCGTAATGTGTGTAAAACACATGTCACAGTTGGGCACTCATAAATACACCTGGGTACACCATAACACCTGACACGGGGACTTGCACAGACTCCCTATCTCTAGTGTGGTTCTGGTGAGGTTCAATGTACAGATCTCATACATAACAGTGAGAGCCAATGAATTTAGGTACTATATATTGTGGAGCTTCCACACACACTACATATATATATAGTGATTATATGTCAAAAATTATGTGAACGTAATTATATAAACATGTGAAAAGTCAACTATTTAACATATTTTAATTATAATTCTGTTTTGAAGTGCTTCACTCCATTCAAAAGTTTGGCGTCTCTAAGGTTTTTTTTTTTTTTTTTGAAAAGTCTCATGCTCACCAAGGCTGCATTTATTTAATCAAATACCAGTGATATTGTGAAATACTATTTCAATTTAAAATAACTGCTTTCTGTTTAAATATATTTTTAAATGTAATTTATTTCTGTGATGCAAAGCTGAATTTATCAGTCCTTATGAAAGTCTTCAGTGTCGCATGATCCTTCAGAAATCACTCTAATATGCTGATTTGCTGCTCAAGAAACATTTCTTATTATTATCAATGTTGAAAACATAATATTTTGTGGAAACTGTGATACATTTTTTCAGGATTCTTTGATCAATAGAAATTTCAAAAGAACAGCATTTATTATAAATGTATTTACTGTCATTTTAATCAGTCTAATACATCCTTGCTCAGGGGAATATCAAATTCTTTCAAAATAAAATAAAAATAAACAATTAGTGACCCCCCAAACTTTTTAACAGTATTATAGTATATGATGATCATTTTGAAAAGAAACTAACTTGAGCCGCTGTGCTTTGGGCACACACATTGCCAACAACACTGACGACTAAACCAAAATAATGTGTTTTCATATAAAACAATAGGAGGAATCGCACTAACAGTTATTATGGCTATAATATTTATATTTAGTAGCCTGCAGTGTAGTGATATTCAGTGTGATTTGACAGCACTTGTTTTGACTCAGTAATTTCATCCTTGAAAACACACATGATAAGGAGCCGTACTGTTATGGGTTATTTAAAGATATACACAATATAAATGCTCGGTCACAAAGCACCATGCAGTCCAAAACATGTTTATATTATGTCTTCACAGAGGCTTCTAGGAATATTGTTAGGAGTAAATTAGCAGTGGCAGACTTGTGGTGTAGTGGTGCATGTGTTCTGGTGCTCATGTGGGCGATGTGAGTTTGGGTCTGGCTCCAGTTTCCATCTCTCTTGATAAA
>JAFVLL020033176.1:0-15000 GCA_021397915.2 Tor tambroides | reverse complement strand
CAGGCACTGCTACTGAGTACATTAAGTGAGAACAGCACATAAAAAACCGACTGCTGTCTTTCTCTTTCCTCGCTCTCTGTGGAAATACATCTCACTAAAGGATTTCATTAGAAGTGTGTGTAAAACTATTTATGTCAGCGCTTTTATTGCATACGGCTACTTTCTTTTCCTCGTAAGGAACGAAAAAGCCTCTTTCGGCTACCTGTCATTAAATAGCTATCGTGGATGAAAAAAAGCTGTTAGGTAATGACTCACTCCATACAAATCTCCTTGTACGAAGAGTTAAAAGCTGCTACACATTATTAGCATTTGTAGCGGCTCTGGAAAAAAAATATCATTCCTTGAATTAGTGGAAAATGTATTAGTTGCATCACATGCTTTTTTATTGCGTGTAGGAAAATCAAATTACTTTGGCAGAGATTAGCAGAGTCATAAAGGAACACTGTTGATTTGATTTCGGAGTTTACTTCCGTAGGTGGGATAAACTGCACGCACACGCATGCAAAATTACTCAATACAACAGAAACAGGCTTCGTTAGGCCTCATTCATGAAGCACAAGCAGAATGAATTTCGCTGTGAATCGTTCTTGCATTAATTGTTTTATTGAATTAAAAGCCATGGTTTAGATGATGCAATTATGAACATTTTAGACAGATTCATTCACAAGTAGGTATGGGAATCGTAAAGAAACTTGACAATTCCAGTTTTGGTTCTGAATGTAACGATTCCTTCAGGAAATGCAATTCTATTGCCATATAATGAGATACTTTCAATAAATAAATGTAAAACAGTTCTTGCAAAAGGATGTAAAATGACTTTTTAGAGGCTGCATAATTGGCCTTAACAATAATACAAAAAATAATTAAATAAATAATGCAAAAAAACAAACAAAACAAGAAAGACAAAATGCATCATGTGTATTTTTGTAATATGAACAAACAGCAACTGCACTGATATAAGTCTGACAGTTTAGAAATCATTCATTCAGATATCAGACTACACAGATTGGACTAAACTGGTCACACATTTTTGATTCACTAAAAAGAACTGACTAGAGTCATTTGTTCAGGACTCATTCTACACTGGTCACACTGTATATTTTTGATTCACTAAAATTATTGATTCATTAGAGTCATTTGGTTAAGCATTAGGCTCTAAACTGGTCATTCTATATGTTTTTGATTCACTAAAATGAACCAGTTTCTTAGAGTCATTCATAAATCAGACACCACTGGTCACGCTTTATGTTTTTGATTCACTTAAAAGAACTGACTAATTAGAGTCATTTGTTTAGGAATTGTACTAAACTGATCATGCTGTATGTTTTCGATTAGCTAAAATGAACCAGTTTCTTAGAGTCATTCAATCAGACTATACTGGCAACACCACTGGTCACGCTTTATGTTTTTGATTCACTAAAATAAACTGAATAATTAGAGTCATTTGTTCAGGAACTGCACTGGTTGTGTTGTACATTTATGTTTTTGATTCACTCATTAGTCATTTGTTCAGAAATTAGACTACAAAGTTCACGCTGTTTATTTTGCACTGTAGATTCAGCATCAGTTTGGCATTGTCACTGAATAAGTGGTGCAAGTTTTTTAAAAAATGGAACTGATTCTTGGTTTCCAGCCCATCCCAATTCATAAATGAGGCCTATTCGGTTTTAGTAGTTGTAGGAAATCAAATCAAGTGAATGTGTCACAGAGCAAAATGCGAAATATATTTCATTTCAGAAGTTTATGGCCTTATACCTAATCTAATATAAAGTTAACAATGTTTCAGTATCTCTTTTTATGAGGCAGTGTCTAAAAGATAAATGACGTTTTATAATGCAGGTTCATTATGATCGTATATTGTTACAGAATCTTTTCAGAAGTCTGCTAATATGATGCCGTATGAGGCCTTTTAAGTGAAGTGTCTTATTTTCTTGATGGATTTAGATTGCAACCAGCAGCGTCCGTCGGTGGAGTGTTTCTGTAGATACTATGCATCCATCCGTCAGTCCATTCGTCTCTCTACCCCCCTCTTTCTTCTCCCCGTGGCCTCTCCAAACATCTCTATACCATAATGACATTTGCATACAGATGCTTTCCAAACAAGCTCCCCCTCCTCACCCCGTAACCCTACAATCAGCTGAGTCCTGTTACCAAGGCAACCACACACTCACGCACGCACACTGCAGCCCTGTTATTAGTCTACAATACCCTTCAGTGTAGAGCACTACAGGGTCCTGCTCCAGGTGTCCCCCTTTCATTCACACTTTCACTCACTCTTGTCTTAATTCTTCCTCTGTTCTGTCTGGAGTGCAGTGGAAGGAGGCGGTGGAGAGGTGGGGGTTTAGGGGTCCTGGTGATGCTGAGTGAGTTGTGTTGAAGGGGATTTACAACTTTAGAATTTTAGAAGAGTTTTCATAACCCCTCAAATCTCTCGCAATTTTGGAATTTACTGAGATTCGTGGGCGTGAACAAAAAACGTACATTTATTTGGCCATTGCGGCTTAGTTGCATATGAGAAACGGTACAAAATATGTAATAAAAATAAAATTAAAAAGTAAAATATACAGAGTAAAAATAAGTCAAAATATAAAAAACTATAGTAAAATAATTTTTTAATTAAATATATATTTTTAAATTCATTAAATAATTCATTAATAAATTAAAAAAATTGTAAACTACAGTTGAATAACAAAAAAAAATATTAATAATATTAATAAATTAAATTGCTTTATTTTTAAATAAAGCTTAATTTTTTAAATTACATTTTTGAAAAATAACAATATTTATTTAAGTAAAATATGATGTATAAGAAAATACATCTATCTATCTATCTATCTATCTATATAATTTAAACAAAATTCAGTAATTCCAAGGCTTAAGTTCATTCTTAAGATATTCTTGCTCTCCATGAACCACAAAGAATACCCAATTTATAAAATAATAAATAAGCAACAAAGAAAATTAAGTAAAATAAAATGCAATAAAATATAAAATAAAAATATAAACAATTAAGTAAATTAAATTAAATCAAATCAAATAAAAACTTAGAGTGAACTGCTTTTGTTAAATAACAAAACAACAAAAAAGTATTAAATCATTAAATGTAAGTATTAAATTTTTAACATTAAATTAAATACCATTTTATTAAATTGATTTAATTCAAACAAAATTAGGTGATCCCAAGGCTGAAGTTCAATGACTTTAGTGGCATTCTTGCTCTTCATAAATCTCAAAGATCAACTACAACTGTAAAATAGGATTTAACAAATAATAAAAACAAGAATTAAAGCATTTCATGTAAATTATGGAAATAACTTTACTTAAGTAATTAAAAAAATTAAAAATGCCTAAAAAATCAGACTAAATCAGTCTATATGTGCCTGGATACTTATCTGTCTTTATAATTGCACGTATGAACACAAAAACACACACACACATATGCCTAATTTGTGTGTGATTATGTGTGTCTGGCCATATGTTCATCTTGGGAGTCCTGTGAGATGTGGGGAGTGTCATCCACGGAGAATAATCTTTGATTTGGTGTCTGGCCTCCTCTCTCGTGCTCCTAAAGGACGGCTGGTTCAGGAGGGGGGGTCTTTAAAACAAGCCTCCTCCACGGCAGGACATGTGCTAAGCTGATTTAGCAGGGCTTAGCAGCAGCCCACCACAATCACACAGATTATACAAACAACAGCACACATTTCTGGGTTTCACCACCTGCTTTGTGCAGCAGCTCGCAAGCACAGACTATTGTGTCCCAGCATATGTACATCTAAATATGGCTTTATTGCGTCTGAGTGTCTGTCAGTTTAATAATAAAAATGTATATTATGTAACGTAATCCTTGTTTAAATGTTAGTGAATATTTTTTTATGGCATACTTCATTAGGTAATTGCTTTATTGATTTTAATGATTTGTAATGAAAAAATGTTAACAGTAATAAAAGTATTAAATCAGTAGATATATAAGTGTTAAATGTTAAACACTGAACAATTTAAAATTAAGTTAAGCATTACGTCATTAGATAGATAGATAGAAAAAATAAAATAAAATGTTAACTGTTAGTAAACAGTAATAAAATACAAGTATTAAATCATTAGCTATGTAAGTGTTAAACGTAAAACATTGAAAATTTTCACATTAAATTATATATATATGAGTTTAATTTAAAATTAAAATTGTTGATATACTTGTAATGCATTTAAATATATATATATATATATATATATATATATATATATATATATAATTACAAGTTACATTATAAGTATATCAACGATTTTAATTTTAAATTATTAAAATTATTATTAAACTATTTTGATAAAACAGAATAAGTTCATTCCAGTGACTTTTTCATTTAAAATAAATGAATGAATGAATGAATGAATGAATGAATGAATAAATAAATAAATAAATAAATAAATAAATAAAAATTCAATCAGTCAACCTTTTCATTTAAAATGTATATGAATATACAATGGAAATTCCTGAATATCCAATTACAGGAAATCTTCTTGTAACTGGTCACTTTTTTAAAACATTTTTAAGTCACTTTATTGCTTTCATTTATTCATTTTAAATGGTCCTGTTTGTGAAAACTTTGAAATACAAATATTCTAGTTAATATGAGGCTGCGTGCAAAATAATTAGCAAAAACAAATGAGCAAAATAGTTTTAGATGGAGTATACAGTAGCACATCACATCAAAAAATGTCAGCTTCCCAAAAGGATTTAATTTCTACTCACTTTCAGAAACTTGAAGTCTTATATCCAAAGATTGATGTCTCTGAATACAAAACTGTACGTTTGAGTTTTTAAAGCTGTTTTACTCCTTTATAGTTGTGACTGAATGAGAAAGTTGTTCTTCTGGGACATGTTTTGTTCAGCATTTTCTGTCAGAGAGTTCAGTCTCTGATGTGTAACGTAACAAAATGTAGAACATTCAGCGTGGAACGTATTATTTGATCCATATACTGCACACACAGCTCTTTAGTGTGTGTGTGTGTGTGTGTGTGTTTGAGGGAACACATATGTGTTCCCGTCTTTTCTTTTTTCCCTTCAGATGCTCGGTTTCCTGTGCATCTGAAACCTTACCTCAGCAAAAGAAAAAAAAGGAGGGGTAAAAAGTGGAAGAGTGGTTCTGTGGCAGACTGATATCTAGTGTGCCGTGACAGCTGGGCCTGCTCTCTTTCTCTCCCCTTTCACTCTCTTTTCTTCTCTTACACAAAGCCTATTAAGTATGCCACTCACTTAAAGGCCCCAGAGCCTCCCGCGGCCACAGGCTCCACCCAAAAGTGTGGCAGCTCTTTGTGATTGTAATGAGGCAGCAAGCCGGGCCGTGCTTGCAGAGCTCTGTCTGTGTTTTACTCATCACCCAGCCATTCGGCGTGCTGTGGACAGGGCGGAAAGGAGGGGCGAGCGAGGGAGGGAGGGAGGGAGGGAGAGTGGTTTTGGGGGTGGCGGGAAAGGACATGTCCTAGCAAGAGAGTGAGAGAGAGGGGGAAAGGGAGGAGGGAGGCAGACAGACTGTGGCTCTGTGCCCTCTGGCACCTCTGACCCTTCTCTGACTGGCGCTGGGGTACCAAACCCACTTCTGTGAGATCGGGGATGACGATCATGTAGGCTGGCACCCAGACCACACTGGGTTTTGTGAGTGGGGATGAATGTGTGTACAAAGGAGGGGTGAGTCTGCAAAGCTTGGGGCTAAAAAAAGTCATTTTTACCCTGTAAGCATTTTGGGGAACATGAAAAGACAATGATGGACATGGAAGTTAAACAAAGAGCAAACTTGTTTTTCCAGCATATATGGATTTGCATACGAAGGGGGAAGGACTCTGCAAAGCTCTTTTTTTTGTCCTCTAAGAATCTTGAGAAAATTAAATAATGATGATACTAAATAATGTAAATAACTAATAAAAAGTAATGAACTAAAACCATAAAAATCACATTTTCATTACTTTAAGTAAAAGAAACATTAGCTGAAATGAAATTAAATACTATATATATATATATATAGTATTTGTTTTTTTGTTTTGCAACATTTCTCATTTTTGTTGAAGTACTAAAATTACTAAAACTAAAATAATAACTAAAATAAACTAAAACTTAATCAAAACTTTATAGACATTTGAAAATAAAAAATAACTAATAATTACTAATTAATTAATTAATTAATAACTAGTTAATAACTAATAATAATAATAACGAATAATAACTAATAAAGATGACAAAAACACACAACAAATTACTAACATTAACTTTAGCTAAAATTTAAATTAAATCAGAAAATATAAAATTAAATTAAATTTAAAAATATTAACAAAAACTAATAGTACATCAAAGATACTAAAATTATGTTATGTTACTGGTGCTTTTATAAAAAATCAGCAACAACAATGACAAAGTAATTGAATGAGGGGTTTTTTTCAACTTTATTATTTAAATTATTATTATTTATCATTTTGTTATTTTGTTTGTTGTTTAGATTTTTATTTGCTTGTGTTATTGGTGTTTATTTTTTTGTTTTAATGTACTATTTATCACAATGAATGAATGAATGAATGAATGAATGATTTTTTTTATTTTTATTTAACTTGCATATTTTATTATTTTGTTTGTTTTGTTGTTTAGATTTTTATTTGTTTGTGTTATTGCTGTTTATTTTGTTTTTATTTTATTATGTATCATAATTAATTTATTGGAATAAGTTACGTAAGTATGTATGTATGTATGTACATATTTATTTATTTATTTAGCATATTTTATTATTTTGTTTGTTTTTTGTTATTGCTGTTTATTTAGTTTTTTATTTATTTATCATAATTAATTTATTGGGATAAGATATTTATTTATTTATTTATTTGTACATACATCTGAGCCAGTTTAACACAATTTTTTTTTTTTTCCCTCTGAGTGATCAAAATCAAAATCAATGTAGTAGCATCAAATTCAGTATGATGATTTTTATGGGCTTTTTTTTAAAATGTGCCAAGTGGCAGACATGTTACCGTACTTTAATTGATCCATACACTCACTTCCCCTCAGTGTATCCACACGTTCAGCGTCATGCTTCTCAGACTGGAGTTAATCAGCATTATTTCCCGTTCTCAGCCTCAGCGACTCTGAGTCATCTGTACAGCCCTGCTTTCCACATCTCACTCTCCATCGCTCGCTCACACTCGTGCATTTTCCCGGCCGTTCGTGCATACATTCACTCCTTTTTTTTCTTTCCCGTTTCTTTTTGTGCTGCCGCAGACAGCTGTAGGGCACATCACGGTTCAGCAGCGGCCTCTCCAGCTCTCTCTCATGCGCAGCAATGATGTCTACAGGTCGGGGGGGGGGGGGGGGTCACAGGCGAAGGGGTGCGCAGACCCTTACTCCGCAGAAGGCCGAAGGGGGGTCGAGTAGTCCTTCATAAGCAAGGGAGGAGGAGGCAGCCGTGAAGTTAATAGGTCAATGAGTGTATGCCGTAGTGGAAGAATACAGCGGGGCGTCTGGTAGTCTGTGATAAAGAGAATTGGGCCTGCTCTCATTTTTAAGTGAGAGCCTCTCTTTGTCAGAAGGCAAATTTAATAAGCAGCAAATGCATTACATGTTCTCTGCCGGCCCCCTCGCCATGGCAACGGATAGTTGGGGCATGGAGCCTAGAGAGGACACGATTATCAGAGGAGCCATCTGCTAAAGGGGAGCCCAGACCCTGCCAAACCCACTGGGGGACTTCCACACCCATCACTTACGCTGCTCATTTCCCCCTCGCTCAATTCAAACGTTTATTTCTTGGACTTTGTTTGTTTTGGGTGAGCGGGTACTTCACATCTGAAAGAGGTTGAAGGAGAGGTATGTGTTAATGATGTAACAGAGTGCAAGAAACAAGTGAGCGAATTGGGAAGGGAGAAATTTCACCCCAGAGGAGGAGTCGTAATTCCATTGAAAAACAGATAATCCTCACTCTTGGGCTGCTTGCTGTTTCCCACAGTTTTGTTGCGGTTTAAAACAAGACTGTGAACTAACACATAGGTTTACTTGCTCTTAATGTCCCATAAAGATGAAATTCAGGCTCAGAGAGAAATTCAAAGAGAATAGGGCCACACAGAGACGGCTTTTTTCTAAACGGCTCACTTAGAAATATTTAGGCTCATACGTGTGGGTGTTTCTGCAGGGACATTTGGTCTTGGGAAATTAAATTACACTCACTGTTTCATTTGTCTGTTAACATGGTCCTAACAGTGAGTATACAAGCAGGAGAACTGTATTTTATTTATTTTATTTGTTTGTATATATATATATATATATATATATATTTTTTTTTTTTTTTTTTTCTGAAAGTCATTTACACCAGTGTCATATATATATATATATATATATATATATATACATATATATATATATATATATATATATATGCTAAAGCTAATTTCATAGATAGCACTGTATGTATCCTAAAATTATTATCCTAAATTATAAATATTTTATATTATTAATAAATATTATAATGTTTTACATAACTGTATGAAATATATATGTAATATTTGTAGTACTGTGTTGACCTTATTTACCTTGATTGTTGTCATATTTGATCTGCAGCATTTCACTGACACTGTTGTCTCCTTAAGCTTTATTAAGCAGAATTATTCATTGTGATGGAAATAATGCCACAACTAAGTCATAATTTTGATATTTAATTTGATCATCCTATTTTCATGTCATTTATAGTTTTATGATGGACTTTCAATGTTGGACTTTAATTGAAAGTCTTGGTTTGAGACTAAACACACACACACACACACACACACACATATACATACATATATATATATATATATATATATATATATATGTATGTAAAGGGGTTTTAATAGAAATCAATCATAAAACCCTGAAGCACATCCAAATGCTTGTTCACTCCAACATGCCTTATACTGCTTGTTTTAAATTTCTGAATTTCCTGTACTGTTATGTGCAATTTCTTGAGTAATACTGTTCTTTTACAAAGCAAAACCAGATGGGGTCGTTGAGTAATTGTTAATTTTTTTATTGTTAAATGCCAGATTAAATGTCATCTACAGAGGATGAATGGAGAAAGCTTAAACACTATTAATGTTGTGAGGGAGACATTTGGTGTGTGTGTGTGTGTGTGTGTGTGTGTGTGTGTGTGTGTTTATGACACATTTTTCCTTTCCTAAATAGCGCATATAAGGAACTTTTAACGTTTTTACGTTAGCTTAAATATTTAAATAAGTGTTCACTTTAAGAAATGTAGACGTAAACATTAGAATAAAAAATAATTTAATATGAACAGACAAACAGAAATAATATTCTTAGTCAGATTCACAAAACTCTTCTGAAGTTTGATATAGTTTGCGTCTGCATGATTTTCTCCCTCAGCATTGTTGGGAAACTTCCTCATCTGAAAGCGCACAGCTGCCGGTAGTCCCTTCTGTTGGCATTCTACAGGCTTTGTTGTTGAAAACTGAAGACAATTGTTTCGATTGGCTGAGAGTTTTGCGGCGGTAGGATACGATTACCCACACGCTGCTCTCTGATTGGCTGGACTGGATTCTGACGTCAGCCGGCACCCCTCCTTCGCTCCTTTCAAAGAGAAGTTGTAGTAATTTTGTCCTCAACTTTTCCACTCAAGTTTACTTTCTCAGGACTTGCCAGACGCTTATGGGAAACTCGGAGCCGCAACCATGAAGCTGTGTGGGACTTTTTTAGGTCAGTTAAACGTCGCTGTCTCCTATTTGACTATTTTAATTGTACACGACGAACATTGTTTAATTTACAGGTGTCTAAAAAGTTGTCTAACCTGCTGTTACTGCTCCAGTATGAGATTTGGTAGCGAATATGCATTTGTTTTATTGTATTAGACTTGACATGAACCGTTAACAAAATATATTCCTTCAATTATGTGTGTAATATTCGCATCTTTTTAAGCTGACTTGAGACCGTATAGTGTTTAACGGAATACATATCGGATTTCGTCTTGCTTTTCTCTCTATTGTGAGGCTTTATAGTTTAGCATGACCTCCTCTGTCGCTTTAGGCAGGTGTTGAAAGCTTGTCGTATTGAGATCTATATATAGCACATCAATACAAATCATAACTTTCGAGAACCTCGTCTAGACCTTTTCTAAACTTCAGAGCTGTTGAAGTGTTTAGACAAAGGGCGGTTTGTTTCCCGGGGGACCGTGGCGGACACAATGCCAGCCCAGAGGCGCATTCAGATTTTCTTTCTGTTGTTGTCTGTCAGCTTGTTCCATCTGTCAAGGCCATTCGCGGAGTTTGGTGCCCCTGCGGCCCGCTCTCTCAGCTGACTCCCTTATGCAATATTTATACAGCCACTATATTCTAAATGTGCTCCTGAGAGACGCCGCGGTAAAGAATGTGTAGCCTATTGTTTTCAGTGCAGATGCAACGCGATTGGACAGTTATATTGAGGATATCAAAACAAATATGTTTATGACACTGAACAATTTCAGTGTCATAAACATATTTTATGTTTATGACATAATAAATATGTCCCCCACCCCCCTTTTTTTTAATTTACACAGCTGGCTAACATTTATGACAGCTACATGAAGTGGGCTGTTTTTCCATCTGTGATTTTGTTATAAACACTCTGATGATACACTAATGTAAACAAATCAAACTACTCAATTTAAAAAGTTAAGCTTAATTGCCTTAAATTTGTAAATAAAAAGTTTCTGTCAACGTTACAATCTTCAACGAGAGTAACTTTTCCCACCACTGTAAATGTAATTATTAAAGAAAAATAATTAAGCTCTTAAATAGAAATGATTGTGTCAAGTTAGATGAATGTAAAAGACAGATGCTGCATAATGATGAAAATATTTTACAGTGTACCCATACATACATCTTTGATATATGATTTTAGCATTTGCTACAAAAGTCAGAGTACACTAAACAATAGACCCTCACGAAAACAAGTTGGGTTGGCCTGTCGTGGTAACCATAACAACAGTACGCCGTTTGATCAGTCAGGATCCCTATCGGACCCATTTTTATCGGACCTATATCCCTATTATTATTATTATTATTATTATTATTATCATCATCATCATTTAATTTTGAATGTTAGCATATTAAAAAAAATATTTGTTTAGAAAATAAATTAAAATAATTAACTTTTGACTGCTTGGCCGCTAAGAGTTTTTTGGTTGCGCGACAGTACTTTCGACCCCTACTGAAAGTTATTGAACACTGATCATAGTGAACACTGTATAGTATCTTTTCCGTGCAATTTCACCATAACTCAGATCATGTTTCGTTTATCTTTCCAACATTTCTATTGAAACGCATCACAGCTGACAGAAGTCTCGCAGAGGAAGGCAAGCGGGTGTGATTTTCGTCCGGGTCGCTGTCCATGGTACTGGGCCAAAGCGCTGTCTGGGGTCCTGAAGCCCAGCCGAGGGCAAATTCTGTACTTGTGCTCCCTCTGTTTACTCTTACCATTTATTCTCAAAGTTCTCAATGAGATATTGCAGAAACAATCATTCTCGCTCCTGTGAATCACATTCTGAGTACTTGTGGCAGGGGAGTGTAACTTATTTTTTTAGGTGTGCATGGTTTCTATTCTGTCTTTTGTTTATTGGATTGTGTCTCGTTTAGTGAGGCAACTCAAATCATATTGATGCAGCGTGGACACTTCGTGATTGATTTCAGCTCCAATGCATAACAATAGGACAGCAAAAAAAGAGCCTGCCGCAAAGAGATAAGAACTTAATAGAATTTCTGAAAGGCGAAGGTTGGCTTTTTGAAAATTCCCCCCGTGTGCAGCTTGGAGACAGCAGATAAAGAGTGGCATTTGTGGAGAATATTCTCAAATGGCTTGTAATGAATGGTTGTCATTTTCACTAATGGTTACAAAACAACAAAGCACAACAGCGGTGTGTGCAACATTTAGGAGTCATTCCAAGTTACATTCGTCTGTTTTGAGTGAAGAAGACTGTTGAAATCCTTTTATTTGCTGCATTCCACTCTTTTAACAACACAGTTGTAAAACGCGTGTGTATATGTATGTATATACGCATCTCATATCAATGCAGATGACTGCAAAAAAGAAAAAAGAAAAAGAAAAAAAAAAGTAGTTTCTGGTAGTTTTTTAGCTTGAATCTTGTTATTTCTTAATCCATACAACCAAATGCCAGCAGTCTGATCATAATATATTACGCTAACTTTACCAGTGAAGCATTGCCTATGAAAAGTGTGTGAATCACTGGACAGTACCATTCGGAAAGAGTCAGGAGGGAGGGTTCAGATAACACCAGCGACATATGCATGCTTTTGTGCAATATTAAAGATTAATCACTGGGCGTAAAATAAGCAGCTTACGCTATTACAATTTAAAGTAACAGCGACCCGACGCGCACTCTGAACTTTAAGACGATGTTTGAAACACTTATTTGCTCTATTAGTTATCCGCCAGCGTTTGTCTGACACTCTCAAAAAATATAGCGACAGAACCATTTTAAGAAATTTTCATTCTCTAGTTCTTTTGAAAACCATCTACTGGTGCTTCAAGGGATTTAGAAGCCGATATACTGATCCGAATAACCGATATTGTTATATTCAAAATGTTTTAATCTCCAAGAACAATATAAACAACTCAAGAACCATATATAGCCAACATGGTCTTGGATAATAAGGTCGATCTTTTCTGAACCACTGAAGAACCTTTATGATTATCTTGTTTATGGCACAAAGGAGAACTTGTATAAATCCCTTGTCGTAGGTGCGTGGGTGTGGGTGTTAGAGAGAGGGAGAGGGGAGCGATCATGTGTGTGTGTGTGTGTGTGTGTGTGTAAGGCAGAGTAAGAAATAGAGTGTGCATGGCTGTACACAAGCCCGCTGAGTTATTGCGGGGGGATATTCAAAGCCCAGCCCATCGATGTTGTAGGTTTTACTACAGCTTTCGTGATGTCATGGCAAAGGGCGGAGGGAGGAGGTGGGGGACAATGGCTCATGAGGGAAAGGTAAGTCAATATTACGTTTTCTCGCTGACAAAGGCAAATGAAGCCATGTTTTTGCTTACAAACAAGTAGCGTTCATATTGCCCCGTTCTGGATCCTAGCTCGTCCGTAGCAGCACCAGCGAAGCGCCGAACATCTTCCCCGCTGTCACTGAATCTATCGGGATACTACTGAAGAAGTAGAGTTTAGTTTTCTTTTAGAAAAATCTATAAATGGGATATTTTACCCCAAACTGTCTCACAGCTTACTGAACACACGACGAAAACGAGAGAAGCGTCTGGCGGAGAAGCTTTCGGGATTATTATTTTTTTTTTCATTCAGGTAATCATGATCATTTGGCTTTATATATCAAATGTAAATAGTTTTGGTTCTTTTTGTTAATTACCAAACAAATCTCTCAGGAGGATCCTTGAGATATGTAGCTAGGTTTAGAGTCAAGGGTTGAGTTGTTAGAAGATATTCTAAATGTTTCACGCTGTGTTATTATATCATTTGTTAAGCAAGGATGTAGACTACATATCTAGATCATCCCATTCCGAGATGCCCTACAGATCAAGGTTAATTGATTTTACGTTGAAGGGTGCCGCTTTATTTTCATATTTCATCCTTATCGCACTTGTATGATCGATGATTGATTTTATAATCTTTGAAGCAAGATGTTTGCGGGTACAAGCCGGTCTGTTTCGGAGAGGATAGTGTGAGTGTGAGTCCATATGCTTCCCTGCTAGAAGAAGCTCCAGCGGAGAGTGTGTGGAGTTGACATGGAAAAAGTGATGAAGAAACAGTCAGCTATGGCGCTCTCGTACAAACGCAGCGGTATTTGTTTTCTCACTTTGCCACAGAAATCCTGCGTGCCTTTAATCCTAGAGTTGGATCGGGAATGCCGTGTCAATATTCCTCAGCCGCCTGCTTATTCTCGCGCATAAATGCTGATAAATGCGCGCGGCGTGCGTTAGTCGAAACTGTTCGTTTCTCAATCCACTTCATCGTGTTTCGAGCTTTATGAGCGTATATGTGCTTGTGTGTTTATAATTTATCCGTTAGCCTGGGTTTTGAGTGATCACACTGTAAGTGCTCACTGTCATGCAGTTGTATAATCTCCATCTTTTTGGCACACATACGGAGTTGCTTCCATATGGCTCTGTGTAATTAAGGTCGAACAATGGGCGTAGCGCAGGACTCCCGGCCGAGTGCACGAATGGCGTGGAAGAAGAAGGAGGGGTGGCCATTTGATTTTCTGCTGCAGAAAACAGAGTGAAGAGATGCTCTCTTTAAATGTCAACCGCCCCTGGTGAGATGCGCAGAAGAAAAGTCATGAGAGTTGAGGCAATAACGCCCATCCTCTGCATCCATCCCCCGCCCCTGTTCATTTCTAATGAGTGATTAGTGCGTCTGTGTCTCATATTCCTCAGTATTCCGGAGCTCATGTGTTAGACATTCACTATTGTATGAAGTATAATATCAAAGCACCTGCAACCAAGATGGTGGACGAAGTGAACGTGAATGTATTTCATCTGAGTCAGTTATGTGATCATGAAATCACAGTGAACCTATACTATGTGTAAACTATATATATATATATATATATATATATATATATATATATAGTTTACTGGATTGCATTATTATTATTTAGAAAATAATATCTGGTCGTTGTAGAGCCAAAAGCCTAATAGCATGAGAAAAGTAACTGGAGTTGGTGAGCTTTGAGTGTGTGACTAACTTCTCACAGTCTGAGGCTTCTGGCTCTATGACAGCCAGCACTTCCAGATCAGATCAGTGCTGTAGGAGAGTAAGGAGTGTTGTAACACAGGGTGAGGTGTAACACCATCAGTTTAACCAATTACAAATGAGCTACAGGGGTGAAATCACCATCATACATGAGCACCACCTTCATGAGGTGATGATAGAAGCTGTAAGTCTCTATGTAAAATATAAAGGAATTAAAGGACCAAAAATACTTACATTCCATCTCTGGTTTCTTTTTTTTTTTTTTTTTTTTTTTTTTTTT
>JAFVLL020033175.1:0-28588 GCA_021397915.2 Tor tambroides | reverse complement strand
GATAGATAGATAGATAGATAGATAGATAGACTACAGAAAGCATGATAGATAGATAGATAGATAGATAGACCACAGAAAGAATGATAGAATGATAGATAGAATGATAGATAGATAGATAGATAGATAGACTACAGAAAGAATGATAGAACGATAGATAGATAGATAGATAGATAGATAGATAGACTACAGAAAGAATGATAGAATGATAGATAGATAGATAGATAGATAGATAGATAGATAGATAGACTACAGAAAGCATGATAGATAGATAGATAGATAGATAGATAGATAGACTACAGAAAGAATGATAGAATGATAGATAGATAGATAGATAGATAGATAGACTACAGAAAGCATGATAGATAGATAGATAGATAGATAGATAGATAGATAGATAGACCACAGAAAGAATGATAGAACGATAGATAGATAGATAGATAGATAGATAGATAGATAGATAGACTACAGAAAGAATGATAGAATGATAGATAGATAGATAGATAGATTATTATAATATATTATAATATTTCATTATTATTATAAAATATATTTCAATAGCTTATATTTAATAAATTACCAATTACCATAAATCATTTTATGGACCATTGTGGAGGAACACATAATTTCCCAGAATGCTTTAATTAACCTGTCCTTGGAGCCAAACAATAAGAAACAATAATTGATCTATCAGTCTGAAGTCCACTGCTTTGTTCACAAAATTCCTCTTCCTGTCATTCTAATTCAATCCAAACAACTGCTTGTGAATTGAATTAATTCTTACATTTTTCTCTTTTCAAGCAGTAGTCAGTGTCGTTCCTCCACAAAACAAGCATATTGGTTGGTGAAATATAGTAAAATAGTTAATCAGCTGTGCTTCGCAGTGCCCCGCTGTTAGGCTACATCAATATCCCACAAACTTAAAAACAATATTCTGCGTTCTGCACGGCTGCACCTTACAACAGGCTACAGACAACTAACCGCCTGTTTTATCAGAGGACGTACTGCTACTGAAAAAAGAATGAGGTGAAGAGAGGCCATTTGTACCTCAAACAGAATTTAGTGATTAACTAAAACTAATGGGTTTTAGCTCTTGATAATATTAGCCATTGGATTCCAACCTGATCTCCTGACCACTGATTCCCAACCTGACCTAATTGAACTAACAGTTTCATATGAATTTGTATGAAAATACAGGATTGTTAGAAAAAAGTAAGCATGAAGCTCCAACCATAACGGTTCCCCCTAACAGTGGAACTTCATGCTTACTTTTTTCTAACTATTGTATGTTTTCATGCGAATTCCCCTTGCATGCTTATTATCATGCTTATTATTACTTTTTTTTTTTCTGACAGTGGTACATTTTCATACAAATTCCTCCTGACGGTGGAGTTTTATGCTCACTTGTTTTCTAACAATCATTTATTTTCCTAAGAAAAGCCATGGGTATAGAATACTGTATTCATTCCCTGCACTGTGTTCATGTAGAGGTCTTCAAGGGCCAGTGTAAATAAATCTAGCTTTAAATGAAAAGAGACAAGATGCATGACACAAAGTCTCATTCATATCCAAAGCGAGGCGATGTAAACATTATGGCTCTTACGGTGCTCTTATGCAGAAAGTCCAAAACCTTTTTTTTTCTTACTATTTTTTTTTTGCACAAATTCCCCTGAACAGTGGAGCCTCATGCTTACTTTTTTTTTCCTAACACGTTTGTGTACATTTTCGCAAGAACTTCCCTAACGGTGAAGCTTCATGCTTACTTTTTTTTCCTAACAATAACACGTTTGTGTACGAATTCCCCTGAACTGTGTGGACCCTCATGCTTCGTTTTTTTTCTAACAATCATATGTTTGTGTACAAATTTCCCTAACAATGGAGCCTCATGCTTACTTTTTTCTAACAATGAAACGTTTTTGTACGAATTCTCCCTAACGATGGAGCTTCATACTTACTTTTTTTCTAACAATCAAACGTTTTCGTACAAATTCTCCCTAACGATGGAGCTTCATGCTTACTTTTTTCTAACAATCAAACATTTTCGTACGAATTCTCCGTAACGATTGAGCTTCATGCTTACTTTTTTCTAACAATGAAACGTTTTTGTACGAATTCTCCCTAATGGTGGAGCTTTGAACGTACCTTCTTTTTCTGAAGATCATACGTTCTTATCAGTAAGGCTAACTGTCAGTGGGCGGTAAGTAGATAGAATTGTATGAATTCATATGAATTGGCCACCAAATTTGCCAAAACGTAAAATAGTTATGAACTGCTTTGAGATTGTGTGGGATCTCCCGCCAAATAATGGCATCGATGGCCCACTTCTTTTTTGTCTCTATAACCATTTACTCTGAAATAGAAAAAAACCAGTGAAGTTAGACATGCTAAATCTTGGCGCCGATCACCTGCAGTGGGTATAAATATATGAAAAGGTGTTCTCTTCATTCTGAGATCTGAGGTGTCATTTACATTTGCAAAAATCATCTCCACTTCTCAGATACCAACACCGCAAACATCCATTGTTTCCCTTTGAATGTATAATTACGCGATTAGCGTCCATAACAAAAACTGAAAATCGTGTTTCGAAAACGCAAATAGCTCAGAGCAAACATCCTTGAGAGGTGCGTGGCAGCGCGTGAATCATAATTCAGGGATTCTGCGTTAGCTGGTGGCGAAAGTGTAAAAACTGCTGAAATAAAGACTTGTGCGGAATTAGGAACCTAATTAGGGTAATCTGTTTCTTCAAATAGGACAGATTTGATGAAGGGCTGGTAGAGAAAGAGAAAGCGAGCGAGGTGAGGGGGTAATGCGAACAGGGAAATACAGGAAACGCTTAGGCCCTGGTAAGAAAACAGCGCTAACCTGCAAGGCCCATCGACAGCGCGTTCTTTCTTCCCCAGAGTTCATTAATTAGTTAATTAGTTAATTAGTCTGAGCAGATGGCTGTGGTACACAAATCAGCAGCTCCGAGGGCCAGCTGGGCAGAGGCAGAGATGGAAGGTGAGGGCGCCTCAGATCTCAGAGAACTTGCACATTGGCAGAGTGTTAATGCTAGCGCAGCTAGCCTGCCGCAGTACACGGCGCACATGTGTACTAGCACTCGCAGCTCACTCTGGCCTTCTGCCATCCCCTCCTCAGAGCGTGTGTGAGGAATTTCAGATGGCCGCACATGTGTAAGAGCCTTCGGAAACACAAAAACCTGAACACGCGGGTCAGAATCCAGAAACAGACACTGCGTTTGTGTATTTGTGTGTGTGTTGCATTAGCATTGGTTTGAATGAATTCTCCGCTTCACTGCAGATTTAAAAAGGCGCTTCTGACGGTTATTTTTAGCATGTTCACATATCTCCCTTCTGTCTCTACTCTTTCACTCGTTCTGTCTCTCTCTCCACCTCTCCCCCTTTCTCTGGCTCTTTTCCCTTTTATCTGCCTTTTGGTGTGTAAAGGTGCATATGCATATAGCTCATACAGTTCTGGCTGGTGTCTGTGCGTATGGGAGCTAGATTTTGTGCTAAACCTGCTTTTATGATGCGGAACACTGTTCTGTCTCTTTTTTTCGCTTCCTTTGTACAGATTTTTTTTTCCGTTTGAAAATGCTTCATCCAATCCAATCATCCAATGGGGCTGGAATGGCAAGACACAAATGCGTAATCCTCTTCACTGCTATAGAAAAACCTCTTTAAAGCAGAATAGAGAGAAAGGGAGAGAGACAGATAATACACTGAAAGGTTACTCTTATTCATCCATGTACCAAAATTCCTCACCCCTGCTAATAATCATCCTTTGTGCAACCTTTTTGGGGCAGCATACATGTATTTGTGTTTTTGTACAGTGTGGGCTATATAATGTACTCATTGTATGCACATTTTGTGTATGCACGGATATCTGCTGACCACTTGCCAAAATGTGCGGTATGGATACTGTGTGGCATAATGTCAACCTTTTTTATTGAGGCATTTTTTAATGGAAACTTCCACACTAAATGAAAGCTTTTACACAGACTAAAATGCTGGAGTTAAACAATTTGTATGGCTATAAAATTAAGTAACACAGTGTATATTGCAATGATTTTAATGCATTTTAATTGGTTCATTTTTTCCATAATGATCATTTAGTTAAAGGATCCTTCCTTGTGTCATGACAAGTATGAGAGAATTCAGTATCAAAATCAGCATTAGTCATTTTGATTCATCTCTGTAAATCAGTTTAAACAGTGTGAATCAACGAACTGATTCAAAACTGGTTTTTCTGTCAGTTTAGTCATTTTAATATAATATTATATTATATTATATGTGACCCTGGACCACAAAACCAGTCTTAAGTCGCTGGGGTATATTTGTAGCAATAGCCAAAAATACATTGTATGGGTCAAAATTATTGATTTTTCTTTTATGCCAAAAATCATTAGGATATTAAGTAAAGATCATGTTCCGTGAAGATATTTTGTAAATTGCCTACTGTAAATATATCAAAACTTAAATTTTGATTAGTATTATGCATTGCTAAGAATTTAATTTGACAAGATATTCAGATATTCAAATAGTTGTCTCTTGGCCAAATATTGTCCTATCCTAACAAACAATGGAAAGCTTATTTATTCAGCCTTCAGATGATGTATAAATCTCAATTTCGAAAAATTGACACTTAAGACTGGTTTTGTGGTGTAGGGTCACACATTATATTATATTATCAGTTTTATTTAAATGTACAAAATGTTTTTCATAGTTTTAGTTAAAAACACACTGGTATTTGTATTTAGTCAAACACAAATGTGGAAAAAAATTTGTACTACTTGGTTATAGGGGTTGTTTGGTTTATATAATGGGTTTTCCTTTTAAGCCTTTTCAGAGCATATACATAAACACTAAGTATCATCAAAGAGCTTTTTTTCTACACCATTTCCCAGCCATTCTTGACTTAAAGGGATAGTCCACCTAAAAATGAAAATTGTGTCATCATTTACTCACCCTCATGTCCTTCCAAACCTGTATGAGTTTCTTTTTTTATGTTGCACATAAAAGAAGATATTTTGAAGATTGCTCGTAATCAAACAGTTGATGGTCCCCGTTGACTTCCATAGTATTTCTTTCCCTACTATGGTCAATGGGGGCCAACAACTGGTTGGTTCTTCAAAATTCTTCAAAATATCTTCTTTTGTATTCAACATAAGAAAGAAACATATACATGTTTGGAATGACAAAATTTTCATCTCTGGGTGAACTATTTCTTTAAACATCCAATAGTAAGGTCATGTCACCAAAATGTTGCATATTGTTGAAAATCACATACATAGAAATATTCTAAACACTGAATTTCTCTTCTCTTTCTGATATGAGAACGGCTAATACGAGAAGCGCTTGATCAGTGTATGAAATAAACACACTTGAGAACACACACAGGCCAAAACTACTTCACTTATAACTTTGACTGTGATTCCCTCAGATCACTTCATCTCCAGAGGAAACTGTTTCATTTACCTTCTTAGTCTGTTTAGATTTATATTCAATCTGTCATTCTTGAAGGTAAACTCACCCTGGCCTTCTGCATTCATTATGCGTTCATGGAAAAAGGGAGGTATCTCGACTGCAAACCTATCTCTGTACAAAAGCAGCCCAAACATGGTTCTCTCACACCATGCGTGAAACGTTCCTTGTGAATCTTTGATATGACACCTAAACCAAACTGGAAACTTAAGTGTACTTTAATGTTGTTACTAACAGCTAGGAAATGCAGTCATAATTGGGTCTTTTTTACAGTTTAGTGCCACTGAAAGTGGAATGTAGGCTTTTACTTCTCCCCGATTGGGTTATTGTAATATCCTAAAATCACTTTTCAATATCTTTAAATTGACAGAGAGCTGTACTCCACTTCTAGAGTTTCTGCTGTTTCTTCTTCCTGATTAAATTACTGTAATTCTTCTATTCCAGATGAGGTCACTTAATGTGTTAAAGTTGAAGTAGAGCAGAACACCACATCTAGATGCTAATGACTCAAAAATACTCAAAAAATGAAGAGAATAAATCAATATTCTTCTAAAATCTCTCTGATGACTTCATATAATTCACGAAATAGATTTTACAATTCAATAACCGAGCTCTATATAGTTGAAC
This sequence comes from Tor tambroides, assembly GCA_021397915.2. NCBI lineage: Eukaryota > Metazoa > Chordata > Actinopteri > Cypriniformes > Cyprinidae > Tor > Tor tambroides. Next base: position 22,481 of record JAFVLL020033175.1, on the reverse strand, counting down.
AGCCACTAGAACCTCCTCCCTTTCTTCTTTCTTTGTTTAGTTTCTCTGAAAAAAAAGTCAGCTTTATAGCTGTAACCAATCCAATAATTCAGGAAGTGAATAGTGCTCCTTCTAAAACTCAAAACACCAGTTTTGATATACTTTATTGTTCTTTGAAAGAACTTGAAATTCAAATATGTGTAGTTAAATATTATGTGAAGTTGAATATTAAGTTTACATTAGAGGTAGATATTATAAATGTAAAAAAAACCCTGCACAAACATTCACACAGGAAATTTTAAGGAATATTTCACCCACAATTCTTCTGAAGCAACACAATAGCACTCAAATCTCCTTACTTACTTACATTCAAAAATGGCATGTCAAGACATGTTGCGGCAGCTTTGGCGTGGGAATCAATGACGTTTTACTTCACTGATGCCAAATCTGGTGGAATATGACTTGACGTGCCATATTTAAATTTATGAATGAGATTTGACGGTCATGATGGAGGGGCAGATTTTCAGAAAACTTTTATGGTCCTTTTTATTTCATTTTGGAGCTTGACAGTCCATTTTCCCATTCAAAAACAACAGAGCAAAGGATACTAAAACATATCTTTCATGTGCCAAAGAAAGACCATCATACAAGTATGGAACAGTATGAGGTGAATAAATTATGACTTAAGTTTCATTTTTGGGTGAACTATTCTTTAAATATCATAAACAAGACATAAATTTAGACACACAAATGGGGCATTAAAAGACTTGATATAATGTTGTACTTACCTAGAACGCCCAATCTGTAGTTCATAGTGACAACAATCACGTTTCCATAGGCAGCAAGAACGCTTGCATCAAACATGTTCCCTGTTCCCTCCATGTATGAACCACCATGGATAAACAACATCACAGGCTTCTTCCGACGATCTCTAATATCTGTGTAAAACAAAAATGCATAAAAATTATTAAGCAAAGCACATATAATATCTAATACCACTGCAGCATCACTGTAAAATAAACAGTAATGACCTGCTTAGTGAAAGCCTGATGTAATGCGCTTAGGTCTTATTTATAAACTTATACTGTATACAAAACACACTGTTATTTTTCAACCTTGCATGTTAAATTGAAAATTATAATAAGAAATATATAGTTCATATACACTACAGTTCAAAAGTTTGAGCTTAATAAGATTTTGCAATGTTTTTCAAAGTCTTTAATGCTCACCAAGGCTGCATATATTTGATCAGAATACATATTGTGAAATAATATTACAATTTAAAATAATTGTGTTCTTTTAAAATATATTTTAAAATGTAATTAATTTCTGGGATGCAGAGCTGAATATTCAGCATCATTACTCCAGTCTTCAGTGTCACATGATCCTTCAGAAATCATTCTAATATGCTGATTTGAGGCTCCGAACGAACCATTATCTGTATTGGTAAAAGAATAAGGCACATTGATGCCCCAGTTGCTTTTTTTTTTTGTTAGAAGATATGTCAGGATTAGAACAATAGCTTCTTGCTTATTACATACTACACTTTGTACACACTGTATACTGCCTACTCTTTTTCTAAAAAAAGACTGTGGAACACTATTAGTGGAATTAGCAGCGTGTTACCATTTGATGGTCTTTTCAAATAATAAGTCAAGGAAGAGGAGGTAAAAAAATAGTGGCTGATATTGCTTCCAGTTCACTTGTCACTCTTAAAATAGAAGGTCAGGTTGAGCGCACTGCATTATGGGATACAGTACAGCGTGAGTGCTGTATGTTCCATTGCATATGGCACATAATGGCAAATTTAGTAGGTCATACCACAGAAATAGTTTGAATTGTACATTAGTACACAATTTCTGACCATATCTTCAATCATCTCCACACACTCTGGGATCTTTTGGCAGGGTCTGCCTCGCACTGGCTCATCATTTCCGCACTCTGCTGGCACAGTCTGTCTGTTTCTCTTCCAAAACTCTGTTGCTCTGATGTATCTCTGTATCAGTTAGTACAGTCTGTGTGCCTTTCTCTCTCGGTGTATTTGGAATACAAAAGTCTGATAGGTCAGAGTGAACGATTCCACCATCTCACATCTCGGATCCCCCTCTAGGTGCTGCATTGGTAGAGTCCCTACCTTTGTGTGGTACCTTCTCTGTCCTTCGACCCCATCTAAACTCCCCCATCTCAAGTCTCCAGATTGGTATATTCTGTCTCTTTTAGATTCACATCTATATGTGCTGTTTATTTGTACAGGTCGTTCCCTTTCGCTTTTTTCTCGCAGAGTGTTTGAGCTGCACATGCTCATGCATATATACATATGCTCTTGGAGATACTTGTGTGCAAGTGCGATCGAGTGTGCGAGGGCATTTGGAGATGTCCAGTTAGCCAGTGCTTCTGCGGTGTGCAAGCGCTGTAGATAATTCATATGAAAACCAGACCATGCAGAAACATAAATAACTACCACGACATCTGTTTACTCTGAGAGAGAAGGAGGGGGTCTGAGAGAAAGAAAGAGAGTGGGTGAGAGAGATGGGGGAAAGCATAAAATCGAGAGTGAGACAGATAAAGAGAGAGAGAGAGATGGCCAGAGTGGCAGAGAGACAGGAAGAGATCAAGATGTGAAAAGGAAATGGCACACAAAAGGGAATAAAATAAAAGTTCCACAGACCAAGGTCCTTTCACGGACACACAAAATCACACACACACAGGCAGCTGTGATGCTGAGTCGCTATGGAAACTGCCTCATCTCTCTCTCTCTGTCTAATAGAAGCTCACCAGCACTGACTCACTCATGCCTGTTGCCACGGAAACAAATTCTACGCACGTATTTGCACGCCCGCCTGCATCACCACCTGAATCTCGGGTTACAAACGCATTACAGCGACTGCACCCTCACACACACACTTTTTCGTCTTAATCTTTGCATGCACACAAACACCTCGTCTTGACAAACACACACGAAACCTATGTGCGATCACATGCTCGCACACTCGGGTTCTCTTTGAATACTGAGACCAACAGAAATATAAACAAGTTAAATTATTCCAGATTCTCTTTCACACAAGACTAATATTAGACTGTTAGATTTCGAATATGTGTTGTTTCACACCCTCGGTGCAGCTGAACGCTGTAAGAGTTACTTGGTAGACATCGGTGTTGAAGCAGTGACACCTCTGATTCAACCAATCAGACAGGACTGTGTGGATCAGGTGTGCTTGTTAACGGCCAATCAGATGGTGGGAAATCTTTTTCAGGATGGAACTGCTTTTTGTGTCATCGTGAGGCAACACCATGATGCTCATAGGAAGGAAAAATCACAAATCAGACTTGTTTCTCCTAGGCGTCATTGCAGTTAAATGGAGAGCTAACTGAGATTTAAAGGGATAGTTCACCCAAAAATGAAAATTCTGTCATTAATTACTCACCCTCATGTTGTTCCAAACCCGTAAGACCTTCGTTCATCTTCGGAACCCAAATTAAGATATTTTTGATGTAATCTGAGAGCTCTCTGACCCAGCATAGATAGTAACTCAACTATAATGTTCCCAGGTCCAGAAACGTAGAACATTGGTAAAACAGTCCATGTGACATCAGTGGCTCAACTTCAATTTTGCGAAGCTACGAGAATACTTTTTGTGCGCAAAGAAAACAAAAATAACATCATTTATCCAACAATTCTTCTCCGCCGAGTTACCGTCTTCTGTCATTCTGGAGAGTACCCAAGAGCGTAATCAACGTAATCAGCGTTGTTTACTTTCGTGGGGAAAGCGCGCGCATGAACGTAATCAGCGTTGTTTACGTTTAGTGGAAAGCGTTCGCATGCGTCGTGATACTCTCCAAAATGGTGGAAGACTGTAACTTGGGAGAGAAGTATTGTTGAATAAAGTCGTTATTTTTGTTTTCTTTGCGCACAAAATGTATTCTCATAGCTTCACAAAATTAAAGTTGAGCCACTGATGTCACATGGACTGTTTTACCGATGTCCTTACTACGTTTCTGGACCTGGGATCATTACAGTTGCGTTGCTGTCTATGGGAGGGTCAGAGAGCTCTAAGATTTCATCAAAAATATCTTAATTTGTGTTCCGAAGATGAACGAAGGTCTTATGGGTTTGGAACGACATGAGGGTGAGTGATTAATGACAGAATTTTCATTTTGGGGTGAACTAAACTTTCAAGGTACAGTAAACTCTAAAAGTCAGAATTATTTTTTAGAAAATGTTTTAAAAGAAATTTATGGTAACACTTTAGTATAAGGACCAATTCTCACTATTAACTAGTTGCTTATTAGCATGCCTATTATTAACTTGTTGGCTGTTTATATAGCACATATTCTTCATGACCATATTCTACATCCCTACTTAACAACTACCTTACTAACCATTAATAAGCAGCAAATTAGGAGTTTATTGAGGCAAAAGTCATAGATAATGGTTTGTTAATAGTGAGAATTGGACCTTAAAATAAAGTGTGACCAAATTTATACTTTTATTCATTAAAGTGATCAAAGTCACAGCAATATTTAAATTTCTTCTCTACAAATTTCTACTCTAAATAAATGCCATTCTTTTGATCACAATCCTGAAAAAAAGATGTATCAGTTTCCACAAAAACATTTACATTGATAATAAGAAATGTTTCTCGAGTAGCAAATCAGCTTATTCAAATGATTTCTGAAGGATCGTGTGACACTGAAGACTAGAGTAATGGCTGCTGAAAATTTAGCTTCGCATCACAGGAACAAATTACATTTTTAAATATATTCAGTATTTTCCATTTTAATGATATTTAACAATAGTGATGTTTTACTGTATTTTCTCAAAGATGTCTCAAACTGAACTGAACTCAACATTTTTCATCAAATTATTTCAAGATTAATTAATAAACTTAATAATATAATGCGATTCACTTTAATTTTACAGGTTTGTACGTTTACTACATGTCAGCTATTGTCTCATTTTTGCTTCTCCAAAGGATGAAAAACCAAGATGATACTTAAATCATAACTGAGAATTCAAAGTTGTGAAAGAGAAACTTCTGAGCTTAGAATTTTCCTCTGAGAGGGTCTGATATTGCAAATTTTATTTTGTTAAACACCCATAAGTCCATTTTTTTAATCAGAGGAGATTCCAGTGTTATTTGATTGCACTGGCATATATGCAAATATTAAATAGTTCACCTAAAAATTAAATTAAGTCATTATTTTCTCATCCTCATGTCATTCCAAACTTGTATGACTTTCTTTCTTCTGTGGAATCCAAAATAATTCATTTATCAGTGAATTTAAATTTGGTCTTGGAATACTGCAAACGAGTCATTTGGACTGCTTTTATAAAGCCTGACTAAAGCTTTAACAAACTCTCACATTCACTGAATGGAGCTTCTTGTACATTCATCTAAACATCTGCTTTTGTGTTAATAATACTGAATAAATGTAGAATCAAATGCTGTAAAAGCAAATTTCTCCAAGCTGACTCTTTTTTTTCACCGCAGTATTGAGATTTTTTTTGTGTGCGATGCATCGAAGAGAAGCACACAGAATCCACAAACATCTTATCTGGGACAACCCTGCTTATGAATCCATGAGTATAATCTTTGTGTGTGTGTGTGTGTGTGTGTGTGTGTGTGAGCGAGGGAAGAATGGGGAGACACAGGAAGAGAGAGACCGTATGCAATGCGTTAACCTCAATATGGGATGGAAAGAGTTCGAAATAGAGCGAGAGAGAGAGAGTGCAAGCACAACGCCCAGATCCTTTCAACAGAGGCCTTAGTATCCTATTCCCTTCAAAACATCCTCAAAATACAAGAACGCTATTCTGTCTCACCTCCTCCAAGCCCGCATCTCTCTCTCTCTTCCTCTCCTATGCCGCACATCCCCCTCCCTCTTTCCCTCTGATCTCCTGCTTTTCCTTCTACTCTCCCTCTCTCCTCAACTCTCTGCCTTCATCTTTGCCTCTCTGCTCTCGTTATGGGACTTTCTACACCTCTCCATCTTTTGTTCTTTTCTGTCTGGGCTTTACTTGACGTTATTTACAGGAAAGTAAGGCAGCGAGATGGGGGAACGGGACTCGACGGATTCGAACCCGGGTCCCCGTGAGCCAATGGCTCTCGTGTGTCGTGAGCAAACGCGTACCTTTTTGTGCCACGACCATCCCTCCCTTCTTGTTCCTGTCTGCCGCCCACACATCCTCTCTCACTTTCAAAGCTCCATGAATCTCATTTCATCATATACTCGTCTTTATCACGACGTTTTTTTAGCGATCTCTCCCCCTCCGTGCTCTCAAATTGGTGATCTGAGCATTCCCCCTCTCCTCCTCTCTTTCATCTCTCCTCTCTTTCGTTCTCCTCTTTTCCTCCATCGCTGCAGTGCATTTCCTCTCCTCTTCTCTCCCGTGTTCAGAGACGCAAAATTGGATTAGCTGGCAGTGTCTCTATTTAAACCTCTGCAATTAGAGACGCCCGGAATCCGAGAACTCAGTGCATAGAGTGCGAGCCCTGCACATGCACAGACATGTATGCTATAAAGAGTGATAGTCATTTTAAATGGAAAGAGCATGGAATAACAATACTGTAAAACCCTGGTAATTACTTAACTATCGATCATCTTAATATATATATATATATATATATATATATATATATTAGAATATATATTTTTGGGAACATTTAAAAAAATATTGTCATTAATTACTCGCCCTTGTGTTGTTTAAAATTTGACTTTCTTTCTTCTGAGGAATGCAAAAGAAGAAATTTTGAAACATGTCCTGGTTGCGCTTTTTAGTGTATTTATTTAGTTTATTCAATTTGTTCATGAACACTTTATGAATTTATTCAATTTATTCATGAAAGGTTTTGTGAACTGAATCAACTGATTTATTGGAAAGAGTCAAAAGACTCATTTGCTTATGAAATGGACATCGTTATTCTCTAATGAATTGTCTTGTACGTAAAGAAATATATGTCAGTGTTAGTGTTAGTCTCAGTCTCAGATGTCGTGGCTGAACATCGGGTGCATAAAGCAGTCAAAATGGGAAACACTTTGGGAGTTTTAAGTCATCATCTGATTGGTTGAAATCTACAGGATTTCAGCGAGACAGAAAACGCCTTTGTGTTTACAACTGTGACGATGATCAAATATCAGAATGAACTAAAAGCAACTAGACTTTCAAAAGTATAAGCAGACTCTGTGCCATAGTTACAGTAAACTTGCACAAGGTTCTTGAATGAAAATATTAGTTGCATGCTTGTCTGTTTTTGTACGGACATCAACTTTACATTTTCACAGCCCTAAACATGACGCTGAACAGAACAAATGTGATTGGCTGCTTTACATGTCTGTCAGATGGCCTTTTGGTCTGTCCCTGGCCAATGAAAGCTGGAATTTAGCTTTCGGGTCTGACTACATGAGACTAGGGTTTACGTAGATTTTCAGTGAATAACAACTTAAAGTTCTGGTCTATTTCTAATACAAAGTGAGATTTCAGAAGGTTTAGAATAGAGCACGTGAGTCATATAGATTACTTTTAGATGCCTTTGCATCTGAATCTCAAAATTCTCAGTTGCCATCCACTGTAATTGGATTTGCATAAATAAAAATCTATTTACACATTCTTTGAATTTTTTTTTTTCCAGATAAAAGAAAGTCATACAGGTTTGGCATATCATGACAGTGAGTAAATGGTTTTTTTTTTTTTTTTTTTTGTAAATTACTGAAAGTACAGTGTTCTCCCCATTTGCAAAGAACAAGTCTCTGGGGGACACTTTTGAGTTACTAAAGAAGTAGTATTTCTTCTTATTTCTTTTATTACCTATGTACATGTGTTACATTTTATGTTGTTTAGTTAATTAAAAAAATGCATATTGTCAGTCCTAGTAAAAAGTAATATATTTAAAATACATTTATTTCATACTAAGTATAGTTCAAATCTATTAACCTATTTACTAACATATTGCTTGAGACTTACTGATATAAAAATTATAATTAAACTTAGTACTTGTGCACAATACACATTTCTTAATATTACACCTAAAATGTGTTTTAATGACACTATTGATGAGGATTGTATGATCTTTGAATAATATTGGTCTTTAAATGCAAGATATTGAAAGTGTACCTGAAGTATACTTGCAAAAGTTCCACTTCAACAATCAAATATACTTCATCATATCTTTAGTTGGACTTCAGCACTACTTCCGCACAATTAAAATGCATTAAGTACAAAATGAGTTGTTCCAGTTTAGCAGAGTATACCAGTTTAGTATACCACAAGTACAACTGCAGAGTATTTTTATTTAAGCACATAAATATGTGTATTTGTAGTATACTTAGCATAAAATAAATGTATTTCAAATACATTTTAGTATATTTACATTTCACTAGGGAATACATGTTTGTGGTTCATGTTAAGGCAGATTTTTATGAAATCACAGCCATCATGTGACCTAAATATTATTATAATGAACATCAATATATTTAGTACAAAGCAGATTTAAGTACTTCCTATGGGTTGGTAAATTAAACTATACAAACTGCAAAATATACAGGCATCAAATGCTGGCAATTGCTGGCAACCACAGCTGCCAGATATTTTTTCTTAAACACAACACAGAAACACACATTTAGTGGAAACTGTGAAAGAGTGTTACATGGAGTGATCAACATGCACACACACATTTGCAAGGACACCCACATACACAAACAAACAAACACAAATGAGCTCAGACACACACAATATATGCTGTAAACACACACATATACACAACAAGAGCTGGTCTGCAACTTTCTTATTATTATCAAAATCTGAGCAATAAGATTAGTGCAATTATTTAGATTTTTAATGTATATAATCTCACAATATTAAGATATAATGTTAATATTAAGTCATTTTTAATACTATTAGAAAATTCTCTGCTCCTAAATGCAATAAATCCAGCCTGTTGTCTTTTACAGACTCACTGCATTAGCTACTCTACTGCATTCTCAGCTGGATACGTGTCAGCCAATGAAATTGCACTAAATCACAGGGGGCTGATGGGATTTGTAGTTTATTGATTTCTGGCTAATCCTTTGCCATTCATCAAAAAGGACACAAAACGTATAATGAAATCTTAATAACCGTCAAAGCCTGTTGTAATGAAATAATGTAAGAATCATTTGTTTTGAGAGGAGATTGAAAATATATGCAGCATAAATAACCACATCAGCAGTGCATGAATTAGTGCATGAGCATATGTATGTGTGTGTGTCTGTGGCTAGTTGAGCTGGAAGCAAAATGCAAAAACATACAAGACAAAATAATCAAGAGAAATAATGGCACATATTACCACCGCCCCCCAAAAAAGAGTCTGAAAAAGAAGACAAAAAGGGAAAAACATGCAAGAAAAATACCTTCGTCCCTCGGTCTGTTCATTGAAGACTCATCGTGTTTTTTTGTGAGCGGACCTGGGTTTAAGACAAAAAGGGGGGGAAAGAGAAAAGACAAAATTCAAAAAGATTTTACTGCGCTTAAACAAAAAGAGCAAAAAATTCCAAAACAGCAAAACAAGAAAAATGACAAACTAGCAAGAGATCATGTGTCCCAATTTAAAAGAAGAATCAAAAACAGCAGCCAAAGCAGAAGAACAAAACAGACAACAAACTCATAGAAAGAGAAAGAGAGAGAGAGAGAGAAGCTGATGGTGGTGTGACACTTGCTAACATCCCTACTAGCAGCTACGATCTTGTCACTTTTCTTCCTCAGTTTTCTCTTCCACACTCACTCATTCATTATATGCCAGGCTTTCAATGACAAATGTCCTGCCATCTTTCTTTGTGCCCAGAGAGAGAAAGTGATGAGACATGTGGAAACACTGTAGCAAGGCTGCGTTTAGTGCAATGGCCCTCAGGAGTCCTCCGACTTAATGTCCTGTGGGACAGTAACTCCCCCTCACAGGATAAGACTGCTGAAACTGTGATCTCTCTTTTCCTGTCTTACAAACAAATAAAAAAACCTCTTGTGTAATGCTCTTAAGAAAGCACCTGCCAAGGACATACATTTACAGCTATAAATGAACATTTTATCCTTTCAAATTTCAAATATCCAGTATCAGCATCTTGTGCAAAGTGGAATCTGGAGTCAAAATCGGGTTTACTGTCATTTTTTTCCCACACTTCAGAGCAATGGACAAAAACAAAAAGCAGAAAACATTCGAAATGTGAAAAATGACAACAAACTCGACTATGACTCCCTTCTTTCCTTTTGTTCAGCAAAAAGAGTGAACATGGTAGCCAGAGTTTTCACCAAATTAATAAGAAGTATTTATTATATATTATGTACTTTATTATAGAAAAAATGATATTTTAGATGATTACAATGGTATTGCCATGGTATTCTTTGTAGTGCTTTGAAATACCATTTTAAAAGCCTGGTACAGTACATGAAATTCTAATCAGACCCTCGCAGCACAGCAGTATTTTTATAAACAACTTTACTGAAACAATAACTTTTGCATCTATGACATTTTGTAAACTATAGTTAGCATGCAGTTATAGTATTGAAATTCAGGTGCTGAATGATACTGTATTGAAAGTCAGGTCTGATGTTGCTAGTTATTAAACTGTAGGTTTCTTCTCATTTCCGGTCTCATTCACCCCAATGAAACAGATCCTAGCATTTATCAGCAGGTGCTTTAGTTTGTATTGCAACAGTAGCGTTCTGTCACTGGCTTCTTCAGGACTGGAGCTGAAAGGATCTGGTGCAGCGAGACACATTAGCATCTGTCGCTAACTCAGGTTAAATGCTAAATGTTTGTGTGGCGACAGCCATTAATGGGTATTATCAGCATGACCCCTACCCCCTCTCTCAGTACTGGCGGTGGGCCTGTAAGAGACGAGATAGAAATCGTCTCCATTTATTTACCGTTTATCTGCTACACAGGCTCTCCACACCAATAGACCACACACACAAACAAAAAACCCCATTTGTCATTGCTGTGCATATAATTCTCACCCAGTCTGTCCAACACACATTTAATGCACATATATACAGCACAACTGTGTTCTCATAACTGACTTCAAATGCTCTTCATCTGATTTTTTTTCTTAAAGCACATATACACATTCACAAACATTTAAAGGGAAAGTGTCATGTTTTTAGTGTAGTAATCCTTCTTCCAAACCCAAGTTAATATTGCAGAGATAAGTAAAAGAAGGCTCCACTAGAAGGCTGATTTTCCTGCAAAGTCCGAAACACAACAACTTCCATGCTATATAGGATGAAAAAAAGTAGTATTTCAAATTAGCAGTTCGTTTGAGCTAAAATTCTGAAGCTTTGACACTGCATGATTTCGGATGTAGTCTGCTTGAGTATCCAGACCAGCCCAACACAGAAACGCTGGCTTAAAAACAGTGCAGCAATTAGTTTCCAGTAGTAAAAATTCCAATTAATTTTCTCCATAGATGAACTGATTTTTAAAAATAACTTTTAAACCTTTAAAAACAGACCTACTGTGAGCTGCGAGGTTGTTAATCGATGCTATTCGCTTTTGTTGACGCTATCAGTCCACATTATTACTTACAAGTTACTTTTTAAATAATCATGTTTAATAGCAGAATTACTGGTAAAAACTACATTACCCATGATCCTGCAGAGAAATTTTCATCAGTATTTCTTGGATCTCACACTCTACTGTGTGAGTTTGGGGTGGGGCTATCTGTTTCTAACTGACCAAAAATAGATGCAAGGAGTATTTGTGAAACCAGTTCAAAAAGCGTTTTTACAATTCTGTGCCTCTAGTGGTACCTAACAGAAATTACATACTTCACCTTCAAGTACACTGTAAAAAATAGTCACTTGAGGTTGTAAATAAAACAAAGATCATTTGGAGTACATTTTACAACAAAATACTACTTCAGTCTTTCTACATTAAACTTTCACGTCACTTGCCATTTCTTTTTCATTATTTGTGAAATCTATATGAGAGAAAATAGTTTCAAAGTAAATCCCACACCAAATTGTATTCAGTCTATGCATGCTAAAACAAACGGCATGCTCATTCCTCATATAGTCGAGTGCGCACCTTCTCACATGTTCCTCTGAGCTGAATCTCCTGAGTTGCACTTAAGCTTTGAGACTCGATCAATGCTGACGTGATTTTCAGTTCAATTCACCATCTCAGGTCAGTTCTTCCAGTAAAGGCCTGAGAGCAGGAGACAGGTTGATGGGAGTATGGAACGAGCGTGTGTGTGTGTGTGTGATTAAGTCTCAGCAACGTCAGCACTTTATTGACACTTAAAGCATTTGGAGATCAAGCTTTCACTATTTTACTGGTTCCTGCTTCCGATTATATGGTCTACAGCCTCCATTAGGGCACAGGCTTTTCCCAGAAACCTAATCCTGCTGGCCTTTGAAGACGATGCACCAGCTTTAAAACTAAGGCCCAGAATTCCCCTCTAAGTGAAAGAAGACACTAGAGATGCCGTCGGTGTGGAAGTAGAGCGGAAAGCATGATAATGAAGACTTAAAATGGAGGAAAGATCATTTACGTGGGATGAGTCTTGGGTGGTACGTGGGCTGGTGAGCGCCTGGTGCGGTGACAGTCGGAAAGGAAAAACCAGGCTCCGTGAATGTGGCGTTACTCCCAGTCTGAGAGATGGCAGCATGCATGTTGAGCCGCCAAATAGTTTGTGCAGTAAACACTTTCTTTCCTGAGAAAGTGTGTGTGAGCGAGTGCATATTTGGTATTTTTTGACAGGAGTGCGTGACAGGAAACCTGGCAGTACGCCATTCCAGTGTAACCAGCAGGTTTGTCCTCCCTGACAGGCTTGCCGTGTAGAGATGTCTTCAGTATATTCTCTCTGTCTCTCTTTCTGCCTTTTTTTATCTCTCTGTCTCCCTCTCACTGTCTGCGAGGGGAGCAGACCTAGAAAAACAATACATGAAAGCAATTTGCCTTGAAGGGCTGATGTCATGTGCTCAATATATATCTCCCCTCCATTAAAGACTCTAGATGAGCCATTAAACAATAGCTACAGCTTTCCGTTTTGTATTAACTCCTAACCAGACACAACACGTCCAGTTTCCAGTGGCTGTATTTTGTCTGTCCACTCTTAAAGCAAAAATACTGCGCAATCTTGCTCAATAAGAGCAGGTTTGATGTTTAATATTCAGCTGTGTGTAGCAAAATTTTACCAATGAGATTTGATATGGGCGGGGCTTACCAGGAATTACAAACCTCATGACCAATGAAATGTCTAGCTGCACTAGTGGCTGGATAGAATATAGTAACTAACACGGTGTCCTAACCAGGCGTGACACATCAAGCCTTCAGGAAGTAATTTGTCTGGACACCTTCAAAATGAAATTGATGCGTGACATGCTAATCGCGTTATTTTTTTCCCTAAACCAGTTAAGCGCAAATTGTGAGACTACGGAGGCTGTCAGGGACATTAAACATCATCACACCGAACAGGAAATCTCATCTACTCAGTAGTCCGATTTCACAGCCTCTTTGTATTTATACTCACAGTCTTACAAACTATTCAAACTCAACTTCGAACTTGTAGATTTTACATAAGGAGTTGTCAAAAGCTTAATGATAGTGATGTTGAAGTCATGCGACCTTGGTCTAGTTTATTTATAGCCTGACTTTAGCTTTTTACTTCTGGATCTTTTTAGATAATTTTGGACCTTGATCTTGTGGATAATCTGGATAATATTAATTAGTCGCTTATTAGCACACATATTACTAGTGTATTGGCAGATTATTAGTACTTATAAAGTGTCACAGCTCACGATTGACTATAGTGAAGGGCTTGGTGAATTAACTATGACTTTTGCCTCAATAAACACTTAATTTGCTGCTTATTAATAGTAAGGTAGTTATTAAGTATAAGTCTGTGGAAGGATTAAGGGATATTTATTAAGGGATTTTTTTAAAGAAGTCTCTTAAGGCTGCATTTTTAAAATCTAAAATACTGTAATATTGTGAAATATGAATACAATTGAAAATAACTGTTTTCTATTTTAATATAAAATTTAATTTATTTCTGTGATGTCAAAGCTAAATTTTCAGCATTATTACTCCAGTCTTCTTTGTCACATGATCTTTCAGAAATTATGCTGATTTGGTGCTCAAGAAACATTTCTTATTATTATCAATGTTTAAAACAGTTGTGCTGCTTACTATTTGAGTGGAAACTGTGAACATTTTTGTTGTTGATTCTTTGTTGTTCAAAAGAACAGCATTTATTTGAAATAGAAATCTTTTGTAACATTGTTAATGTCTTTACTGTCACTATTGATCAAATTTATGCATGCTTGCTAAATGAAATAATTTATATTAAAAAAAAAAGAATGGAAATTCTACCTGCGAGCTTTCTCTATGTATTATGATATAGACACCCTTGGATGTAAACAAAACTGTGTGTGTATGGAAAACAATATTAGCTGTAATATAATAGCCCACTTTTCAGCATCCAATCAAATCCTGATGGATGCAATGCCCCACCTTACATCACCATTCCCGCTAAACCTTTTGTTTCACTCAAAAAATGTCACATTACAGGAGCGAAATGGGTTGCGGATACCATTTGATGTTGTTTTTAAAGTCACCCAGTAAGGAGGTGAGCGCAGCCTCAAGTGACATGATGTAATGGCCAGTTTTTCAGTGAAATTTCAGGAGAGGGACGAATCACTGTCGTAATCGTCTCCAAGAGCTCCTTGTAAATGAGGTCATCGAGCACGCGTATGCGTATGAGTGCGCGGAGCCGTGTTTCTTTGCCGTTCAGTGCCTGTGGGTGAGTGAGAAGAAGACTGTCCATCTCTACATGACATAAACCTTCAGTTACTGCTAGCAATCTCCCAGCTGCTCCCACTCAAACAAGTGTCATCCTTCTCTTCCTCTTTCTCTCGCTCTCCTGTCGCGCTCTATCTATCTCTTGCTTGCTCTTTCTCTCTGGTGAGCTGTCTGCGTCTGCTGCATCATGCTGTGCTCTGAAATATAGCTTTTAATAAAGCGTATGGACGGTAAACGCTCGTCGAAACGGTAATAAAAATGGAGGATTCTGGGTGTTTGGCGGAGGCAGAACGGTGGCAGGGACTAACATAGTCAGCTAGATGAGAACACAGCTGCCTTCCCACACAGAGCACAGCTGGAGATAAAAGATGTGTGTGCATCTGTGTAGAGCTGTTGGCTCTAATAGACCTTTCACTGTAAAAGAGGGGCTGCCATGTTGTTAGTGGTACGTGCTACCGCAGATGACATTACTACTATTATTCATACTTAGGGTTGTGGATTCAAAACAAAGCCCTAGCGCTAAGTACTGAACTTTGGTTTGTGATGCATCCTTCATCGTTTGTGCTACAGACATAATTTATATCTCAAATCGTACGGTTGGAGATGGGATGCTATTACTATTAGTTATCAGACTTTTTGCCTGACACACAATAAAACAGGTTGAAGGAGAGATCCAAGCCATATATGGGGGCAAGAATATCATGGGGGTGAAAGCTGACAATAATAAAAAAAGTGAAAGGAAGGTGAAAGCTGAACATGCATGTTCAGGTCGAATTTCGCCCCTAAATTAAAAGATTATATATAAATCTACATAACGTATACATTAAAATAGCATTTTTTAGGAGCAATGTTTTTTTTTTTTTTTGCATTCCCTCATTACAGTATCAGACTACAGTTACTTTTTCTTGATTACATGATTATATAAATTCACACAATAACAATAAATTCTCCAATAGCAATAAATATCTCCCTAATTCTTTTTCATCTTTTAAATTCTCCTTTCTAAAATGCTTATATGACATGGAGGTAAACAAATAAAATATTTTATTTTTTTTAGTAAGTGTTTTATTTTGATTGCTATTATTTTAAAATAATTTATTTTAATTTGACATTTTTATGACTTAATTAATTATTAGCTTTTCATTCAAATTTAACAAACCACCTGCAGTTCCTTCACAAACCCCACTATGGAAAGGAAACGAAAGGAACGGACTACAATTTGTAAGTAACCTACCCTGCTCTATACATTCAAAAGTTTGGGGTAAGGATGAATTAAACTGATCAAAAGTGACAGTAAAGACATTTATACTACACACACACACACACACACACACACACACACACACAAAAAACCTTAATTATAATTTCAACATTGATAATAATTAAAAAATACAATAAATTAACAAGTAAAACATCCAGTTTTATTCTGGTAATGACAATTTAGGCAGAGATATGATTATTTTGAATGCCAGGATGCTTAAAAAAAGTCCTAAATAGGCTTAGATTACTTAATGGAAAATAATAATAATAATAATAATAATAATAATTTTTTTCCCTTTGATTTTGGAGTGAAATGTGAGCTTCTGTGAGATTTGACAAAAAAATAAAAAATCTTAGCAAACATGTAGCAGCCATGCTGCATCCTCCACTTTCAGGAGCATAGAAATGACCCACAAAAGTGGGAACTGCATCATGCAAACTGCATTCAGCACAGATTTCGTTACACATTTGCACTGTTACCTGATTTGCTCAACTTTAGTTCAACACGACTCAGGCAGTACAATAACAAACAGAGTTTGCAAACAAGTGCCGCTATCAGTGGCCACAATTAATTCTCAGTGAATTGCCCGCAGTTGTTTGGAGTGATTCGATAGGGAAAACAGCAAGACAAATTTTTGTGTGCAGCTGAACTGTACTTAGGGGGGAAGAAAAATATGGGAGCGAGAGAGAGAAGGAGACAGTATAATGGGAGATTTGCCTCCAGGGGATTGTCATGATCCACAGCATTGGTTACAACCCTTGTCCCAGTAAGAAATGACTGTTTACACTATGTGTGTGTGCACGTCACCCTACATGACATGATTGCGGCAAAGTGGCTTTAGGCACATATGTATGCCGGTGATCGGGTTTATATGGGTGTTTGTGCTGTGATGCAGATGTGTGTACCATAGAGGTTTGCCAGCTGTTGTGCACTGTGGGGAGGTGGACAGTGTCACAGTTCTTAAACCACCACACACAACACTGCTGCGGCCAAACACATCAATATAACTGATATCTGATCTGCCCTGGGCTTGGGTTCAGAACATTCCACTGACTAGACAAATACAAACACATTTGATCCTGTCACATTGTATGAACACACACACACACACACTCACTCAGAAGCTGCATGAATGTGGTGTTCTGGATTTAGATGTGTGTTCTGCTTTTCTGAACAGCTGCATGGTTGTGAAACTGTGTTTGTTTGTGAACAGCACGAGTTTATAGTTCATCGCAGAGGTGAATTAGGCCTATCTACAGCTATCATAACAACCAAATTCAAACATTCACTTTTTTTCTGAGGCTGCTCCAGATTTGCTCTCAGTTATGCATTAACTTTGTTTCAGATGTTTCTCTTAAAATCCCTGTCCCTGTTAGGCAAAATCAGTTCTCTAGGCCGCCATCTTGATAACAGCCCCAGGCAGCTATTCTCTAGTAGCTGTACAGTGTAAATAGACCGAAATCTACAAAACTGTTTGTCAAGATTGTTTCAATAAGCTAATACGCATGTTAACCCTAGTAAAAAAGTACTATATTTAAAATACGTTCAAATCTACTAACATATTTACTGACATAACGCTCCGCTCGAGATATAAAAATAATTCAACTTTATTTGGAGTACTACTTGTGCACATTGCACATTTCTTAACATTAAACCTAAAATGTGTTTTAATGACACTATTAATGAGGACTGTATGATCTTTGAATAATATCTATCTTTAAATGCAAGCTATTTAAAGTGTACCTCAAGTATACTTGCAATAGTTCCATTTTAGCACAATCAAATATACTTCAGCATATCTTTAGTTGGACTTCAGCACTACTTTCACACAATTAAAGTGCATTAAGTACAAAATTACTTGTTCCAATTTATCAGACTTTAATTATACCAGTTTAGTATAATTAAAAGGTTTAGTTTAGTAAAAGTACAATTGCAGGGTATTTTTTTT
The DNA here is from genome assembly GCA_021397915.2 of Tor tambroides. Taxonomy (NCBI): domain Eukaryota; kingdom Metazoa; phylum Chordata; class Actinopteri; order Cypriniformes; family Cyprinidae; genus Tor; species Tor tambroides. Next base: position 4,519 of record JAFVLL020033175.1, on the reverse strand, counting down.
AAGTACATACATATGTAAATGTATCTGTAGTATACTTAGCATACTACAGATACATTTACATATAAAAATGTATTTCAAATCCATTTTAGTATATTTATTTTTCACTAGGGAATGCATTTTAGAGTAAACTGACTCTACTGAATGTCTCATTTATATAAAAGACAGGATTTCAATTTTTATAACCTGTCAGTGTGGGTGAACTGATAACATTTACCCATCATAAATATTATCATCCATAATATTGTTCTGCATGATTTTTAAAAATAAAACATTGTCCTTTTGGCAAGTGAATTATTTTAGCTTTTAGCTGTGTCCATCATTTTATCGAAAATTACTGAGTGCACCTTTAGAGAGATCTAATTTGCAATTTTTCGTCTTTCCTGGATTGTTTTTAAATTGAAACCTGATCTTTAACTGTAGATACAACCGATTCCTTGTCATTATATCAGAAAGTCTGTCTCTATGAAATTGCTGTGTGATTCTGCCAATTTCCTGACATTTATCTGATATAATTTGAAGATATTTTGTACATACTGATCTTGTTCATTCGAAAAACTCTGCATCAGAATGGTGATGAGGAGCATGGCCAGTGCCTGTATGCTTGTGTGTCACGGCCAGGTCATCAATCACCAGCATCATTGATTGAATATTGATCAGCGAGGGCCATAATTCAGCATCTCTATCACACACAGCCTCACCAGCAGGCTCACAGCGGCAGAAACCTCTCCTTTCAAACAAATATATTTGTGCCAATTAGAAGAGAATGAGAAGACAATAGGAGCGTATGCATCTTATGTACACACACTCTCCCTCGCTACCTCTCTGCTTCTTTCTCTCCATCTCTCGTTCCCCTGCAGAGGAATCCTGATCCAATTTTCACCCGATCAAGGGCTGCTAGGATGGCAGAAATAGCAGCATTAGTTTGAGGTTTGTTCTTGCATCAAAAGCTACTGACAACATAGTTCTTCTGCAGCGTCGACCAACTGCTTATTTTTTAATTTACCTTCACCAACATCACGACAACCCAAATGCAACATTCTCCCAACCTGCAGTGCCGCTAAGCGAATCTACATTTATATAATGATGCCAAACTTCAATTGACTATTAAACTGTTACCATCTTTTTGTTTAGTTGCACACCTTATTGATTGGATTAAAGGGATTTTTTATTTGGAGCTCAGCCTTGAATGAAGAGAAGTGAGCGTTACGCTTCAATCTGCTTGACGAAACACATCTGGGTGAAATCAAATTTCCCCCGACGTGACCGAGAAAGGGCCCCACCTCTGCTTCGTACGTCACGTTTTTTCAGAGTCAAATGCCACATGCCTGAAGGAAATACCACGGCAGAGAATAAATTGTGTTACATTTTTAGGTGAATTTAGGTTTGTGCTTTAGTTCTGCGTAAATGAAATGCCACATTGGAAGCTCCTTAAACTTTGGCTTTGTCATGACACTCAGTCTTGTTTTCTGCAGGCTGTGCATTAGAATCAACACACATAATGTGACTTCTGTGCAGTCTTTGCGGTGTAAAGAGAAAAAAAAGTCCAAATACAATTCAGTATGCAAATAAATTTAAGAAAGAAACCAGTAAGCAATGATGCCATGGCTTTTGGTTGGATTTTGAAACAATGAATTATCAATATGCAGAAATGATGCATAACACATTGATCATTAAACATTTTTTTTAACAAATTTGAATGAGGTCTATACATGAAGTGATCTGAGCTGAAATAACAGAAATGGGAAGAGATGTATAAAAATAGACTGACAAACCAAACATTTGCCTCATCTGCTGCTAAACAAAGTAAACAGAAAGAGCAAATAAACAGCACTATCAGCAAACGCAATTAACTGTGAGAATTCCTCCCGAAATATTCAGGAATATCAATATAACGCGGCCTTGCAAGCATTGCAATGAAAATGAAACAATATTGGCTGTTAAACTGGACGTAGCATAGAATTAGCATTTCCAGTTAAGCATTAATCACATAAACTGACTAAACAAATTGTGGCTCATTTGTTTAACTAGTTCAATTTCAAATTCATAGAGAGAGTGATCACATTTATGTTCTAATACAAGAGAAGATTAGAGGTGAGAAGATGCTTGTCGTTTGAAATTTATGACTGTCTATCTCTCTGCCTATGCAATGCATATTGCCAGCTCAGAATTAGAATTAAAAAAATCAAATCTTATAAAATGAATGCTAAGTGAATATCCTGCTGAGTGAATATTTTCTAAATAATATAAGAAACTGTAGTAATCACAATATTTTTAGTAGAACGCTAAATAAAAGGCAACCATTTTTTGTTTATAATATTATGCATTCTAATTTTTAACACTCAGCATCAATTGGTTTTAGGAAGGAGAACCCTTCCAAGAGGATCATCATATTTGTGGGTTCTTCAAAACATTTGAAAATGCCTGAGAAAGATAGTGAATGAGCGAGAAGGAGAGATAGATGAGATAATTACAGTTCTTTCTAATCGTTTGGCTGTAAACTACACTCACATCCCCACCAACATGTCCAAAAGTCCCACACTAAACATCCACCAAATGTTAAACTGAAATGGAGTAAAAACGCCAAGTCCAGATCAATTAAATCCCTCCCGAACCTGTGAATGATTCTCAGCGCAGTGACTGTGTAGGAATCCCCGTCAGTGAGTGTGTGCTGGATGATTTTCTGATAAGACTCACTAGCAGCGCAGCGGCGCTTGGCACACATAAACATGGGAAGCGATGAGTGTGGAGAGCGTGTACACCTCCACAACACTGTCAGATGCATTAATCACTTACTGTGGAGGAACTGTTTCTCTGGGTTGCTGTGAACAAGTGTGTGTGTGTGTGTGTGTGTGTTTTTTTTGTTATGTGTTGTAGACCCATCTTAATACCGCAAAGGCAGCATCGAAATCCCATCTGAAGAATTTACATACTTTCAGCGTGGACTGCAGATCCACTGCATTGCTGTCTGTGAAAAAATACTGCAACGGTACACACACAAAACACATACTCACAGATTCCCTTGTGTGTACATGCAATTCATCTTCTTAATTATGAAAAAAATATCTCCTCTTGTTATGTGGCCCAGATTTGCTTATTATCTCTTATTAGGGAAAAATCTATTTATATTCACAGAAGCTGATTCTTTGAACTCTTGCATAAATAACACATGGACCTTTGGATGTTTCCAAGTTTAATGTGTGAAAATTCTCTTAGATTGATAATAATCACTAATTATATGTCTCATTCATTCCTATTTATGATTTTTACATGTGGATCTACAGCTGACAACTGCAAAGATAGCTGATAGGAAAGAAAAAGCACAAATGAGATATTTTAATGTCACAATTTCTTCTCCTCGACAGCAACAAGATTAAATGGAGAGCAAATGGAGACTTCAAAAATCAAATACAGCACGTTACTTATACTTAAATGATACTGACAATCAAAACAAATCAAACAAACATGTTGTCTGATTTACAGTGGACAATCTGTAACACTTTATTTTGATATTCCACTTTAGACATTCTACTAAATACAGCGTTCTGTCATGAAACTCTAGATGGCGCAGGGCAATAGGTTCTAACTCAACATGATTATTCACATGGCACAGCTGATTGGTTTCTGTCGCATCAGCTGCCACAACATTCAAATTCTTGGCTAGAGCTTGCTGTAGCAGTTGCAGCGTGCTTCAGAAACCCTCCACCTTCCCCAGCTCCACCTGTATAGATCTGCTACAGGGTGGTTTTATGTATGTTATATATTGGGGTTATTTCATACATGTTATATGTGCAGTATTTCCTACATGCTCACAGCAGCATGTCTGCAGATGTACTGGCAGTTGCAAGTCTAGATACTAGTAGAAACTACTCAGCAGCAGCGTAGCAGATCTATTCCACCAAGACCAAACACATTAACATTGTCATGTATATTACCATGTTGTCATGACAGAACTCTAAGTAACTTTGAAATTACATATCAACAATTAGTCATTAGAGACTAATTAGTAGACTGTCTGTTTAATATTTGCTAACAGTTCATTTTGATGGTCCCTTAACACACAATCCACTGACTATAAGTAGTTTGCAAGTACATACCAACTTACTCTACTAAGCCTAACACTAACCCTAACCTAACAGTCTACTAATACTCTAAGGAGCGTTAGTTGACATGTAGTTCTTATTAGTCAGTAGAATATCTAAAGTGTAACCTGACAACCTATACTATTTTCAAAGTTAGAGCAAGATTCAAATCTGTGATCACTTGGAAAAAGTATTTCTCTAAGCTACATCATTTGAGCTGCTGGAAGACTGAAATCCGAGAATCGCTCCTGTAACGGATGCATCATCCAACTACAATCTACAGCACTTAGTGAATGTATATCTACAAATTAAGAAAGACTGATTTACTGACTCACTGTAATGGACAGGCACATTAACACACTCAAAGAGTACACAGAGTTGCTAAAACGCAAAAGTGCTATTAGCATTAGGACCTCCTGTGTATATGGTTTCATCATTGA
>JAFVLL020033171.1:0-29363 GCA_021397915.2 Tor tambroides | reverse complement strand
CAAGAGTCTGGTGATGTCTATGGGTCACAGACTCACTGCTGTGATTGTGTGCAAGGGATCTGCAACTAAATAATAGCTTTTAATCTTTTATATCTACCTTATGTTCAACTGTCCCAATAGTTATGCTCACATCCATGAGTGGGATGAACTCTAAAAGTGCTGTTCTTTTTATTTGGTAAACATGTATGTGTTGAAACGGCTAATAATAAAATGTGACATTCTGTAGTTTTGTCTCATATTCATCTTTTAATCACATTTGCAAATGTCTTGACTCCACAGCCAACAGAGCAATTTTGTCTTTACTGTTCCAATACTTATGGAGGGCACTGTATGTTATTATTAAGTTCATATGGTGGTTTCCCAGGTGCTCCTGCTACTTTTAAGCAAAACCTTAAGAACCAAGAAGCTCTGGAAGGGGAAACTACAACCCTACACTGTGAGCTCTCCAAAGCTGGAGTACCTGTGGAATGGTGGAGAGGAGATAAACCGCTCCTTCCAGGGCCACGGTACCAGATGAGGCTGGATGGAAAGACTGCAGAGCTAGAAATAACTAATGTTTTCCCTGATGATGCTGGGATATACAGCTGTGTGACTGGAGGCCAGAAGACTACAGCTGAAGTGAAAGTCAAAGGTAATGTTGAAAACCTTAAATATATATACTGTACAGTACCGTTCAAAAGTTTGAAGTCAGTAGATTTTTTTTTAATACATTTTTTTCAGCAAAGCTGCATTAAATTGATCAAAAGTGGAAGTAAAGGCATTTATAATGTTACAAAAGTTCTCTCAAATAAATGCTGTTCTTTCTACTTAAGAATCCTAATAAAAAGTATCATACTTTCCGCAAAAATATTCAGCAGCATTTTACGGCAGTGTATATATCATGATTACTGCATGTTAGTTAATTGTTCATATTACAAAAACCTGTCAATGTTTCTCAGCTCTTCCAATTACTTTCAAGCGAGAGCTTCAGAATCAGATATCTATCGAGGTTGAGAGTGCAGTATTTACCTGTGAACTTTCAAAGCCTGGTGCTCCAGTCGAGTGGAGGAAAGGTAGAGTGATGCTGAAATGCGGAGCCAAATATCAAATGGTGCTTGAGGGGCGATTAACCAAACTGCTGATAAATAATCTTGTTGAGGGTGATGCAGGAAATTACACCTGCAAAACCAAAGATTCACAATCGACAGCCGAATTGATGGTTCAAGGTAAGATCCAATCCGTTATAAAGATAAACTAATTACTGCTGAGTTTTCTGACATTATGGATTTCATATGCATTTCATTTTCATCATCATTTGATTTTTTTTGTATGGCTTAAAGTGATCAAGTTCTTCCATTTCATTTAAAATGTCCATTTCTTCCACAGCTACAATAGCAGTCTGTCATGACATTACATAAGCCACATTCATAGGTTTAATTAATCTCTCGTGTAATGAAAATCTCTGTTGGATTTTCATTACATGATATTTAAATTCATACCCTCTAATTACACTCCTTATTTGATATCAGAAGAGTCTTGCTATCAGAAATCCCTTTAATTTGTTATTATTGATTAAAACTACAGTATAAATATAGCTTTTATTTTTGATCTTGACCCATTCATTACAGCATGGGCTAGTTATAAAGATCTGTGGTATGTTGGTGTGCATAATACATCAATAAAATGATGACATTTCTTTGATGATTTTACCTGATGTAATTATTAAAGGTGATTGCTCTCAAGCACAAAAAGTGTACACTGTTTTTTGGTAACTCTTTGCTGATGGAAAGACACAACATTCACCCTTTGGCGAGTCTATAACTTTCAATACATGAATACAGGCTTACTCAGTTCTTGGCTTTCTAAAGGACTCCCTGCTACCTTTAAAACAACTTTGAAGAACCAGGAAACTCAGGAGGGGAACAGTGTCACTTTGCACTGTGGACTCTCTAAGGCTGGAGTTCGAGTAGAGTGGTGGAAAGGAGAAGAAGTGCTCAAGACTGGAGAAAAATATCAATTGAGACAGAAAGAAGCAACAGTAGAGTTGTTAATAAGGAAAGCACAACCAGAAGACAGTGGAGTGTATCGCTGCATATGTGGAGATCACAAGACTGAAGCCACCATCAAAGTGAATGGTATGATCCAAGAGATTTTCATATGCAGGTTCCTGTAATTAAGCTTTACCCAGTTTGTTGTTAGAAATTCTAAAGCAATTAAATGGCATTATCAGATCATGCAATGTCTTCATCGTTCAACTGCTCTGTTTAGCTCTCCCCTTCACTTTCAAACAAGAACTTAAGAATCAAGAAGGTGAAGAAGGGAACAACGTCACATTGCGCTGTGAACTCTCTAAGGCCAGTGCTGATGTGAAGTGGTTGAAGGGAGAGGAAGTCCTAAAGCATGGACAAAAGTACCAGATGAGACAGATAGCAGCTAAAATGGAGCTTGTTATCAGAAAAGCCGTACCTGAAGACAGTGGAGTCTACTTATGCGTATGCCCTGATCAGACATCTAAAGCTACAGTTAAAATCAATGGTACAAAACATGTTATTTATAAATGTCAACTCTTAGGTCAAATATTCTGCTTAGGTGATCCAAATATTTTTGCGATTTCTTAGCTCTCCCGATCACTTTCAAACAAAACTTGAGAAATCAAGAAGTGGTGGAAGACAACACAGTTGCTTTGCGTTGTGAGCTTTCCAAACCAGGAGCCACGGTGAAATGGTGGAGGGGCGAGGAGGTGCTGCAACTTGGAGAAAAGTACCAGATGAGGACTGAGGGACGGATTGCTGAACTTCTCATCAAAAATGTCAACTCTGAAGATGTCGGCTCCTACAGCTGCACTACGGGAAAGGAAAAAACTACAGCAGAGGTCAAAGTCGGGTATGCTAATACTGCAAGATCTGATCTTGATCTTTCATTAATTTTGCAAATACGTAGTAATTTTGCTCTTTCGGATCATTCTCCAACTTAACTTGAACACATTATTCATGGTTTTTATAGCTCTACCTGTCACTTTTAAATGAGAACTTCAAAATGAAGTAACCATAGAAGGTGGGCAAGCTGTGTTTAGTTGTGAGCTCTCTAAACCCGGTGCTCAAGTTGACTGGAGAAAAGGAAGAGTTATTCTCAAGTGACGCTGGGAACTATTCATGTAAAACCAAGGATTCTGAGTCAACTGCTGAGCTAACCGTTAAGGGTAAGGCATGCAGGCTTTTTGCAGTGACAGCTTGGCACGTTTTGGTCTTTCTTGGCTTGCTGCTATTACACTGTATTGCTTCTAGTGCTGTAGTTTTCAGCTGTGCTTTAAGGGTCTGCATGGCTTTGTTGTAAAATAATCAGTCATATCTTTACCTTTTCATTGACATTTCCAGTTCCACCAATCACTTTTAAAGTCAAGTTGATAAATCAGGAAGTTGAAGAAGAAAATAAACTCGTGTTGCACTGCGAGCTCTCAAAAACTGGATGACCTGTTGAATGGAAGAAGGGGGAAGAGCTTCTTAGGTCAGGGTACAAATATCAAATCAGAGAGCATGATGTTACAAGGGAGCTGATCATCACGAAAGCCATGTCTGAAGACAGTGGAGTCTACAGCTGCATTTGTGGGGAGCAGAAGACCAAAGCCGCAGTCCGAGTGTTTGGTATGGACGAACGTTTTACAGAAAATTGAGCTTTCATTGTCGCTTCAGCTCACTGAGCTAATGTGTTACTGTGTTGCGCTTCAGCCACACCAGTAACATTCAAACAAAACCTGAAGAACCAAGAGGCTCCTGAGGGAGGTGTTGTCATTCTGCATTGTGAGCTGTCCAAAGCTGGGTTACCAGTGACATGGTTAAAAGGGGATGAGGAGCTCTGCAATGGGACTAGATACAAGATCAAGCAGGAGGGATTGGTTGCCGAATTACACATTAAAAATGTTCTTCCCATGGATGTTGGGGAATACAGCTGCATTGTTGGAGACCAGAAGACTACAGCTGAAGTTAATGTTAGGGGTAGGTCCAGTGCCACTTTAATGGGTACACAAAAGATTGTTCGGAGTTTGGAAATGAGGAAATGTGAGCGACCAGATAGTGAATTTAGAGGGGGGGATGCTATTTTGATTCAAACTAGTTACATTGTTAAGGGAAATTAAGAGGATTTTGTTTCCACAAAATAGCCTCAAGAAAGATGTGCGAGTTATAAAATTATCATTATTTCATTATTGATAAAAATAAGAAATGTTTCTTGAGCAGCAAAGTCAAATTAGATAGACGCATGTTAGAATGATTTTTGATTTCGGATCATGTGACACTGGAGTACAGGCTGCTGAAAAATCAGCTTTGCCATTACAGGAATAAATTACATTTTAAAATGTATTAAAATAGAAAACAGTTATTTCAAATTGCAATAGTATTTCACAATATTACTTATATTTTTATATTTTATATATTTATATTACTCTATTTTCTGTCAAATAAATGCATCTTAGGTGAGCATAAGCTTCATAATGCTTCTTTCAAAAACATTAAAAATCTTACTGACCCCAAAATTTTGAATGGTACTATATGTGTATTTTTATTTGAATATGATCTAGTCATCTTAAAATTGCCCAGGAATAATGAAAAAAATCTCTCCCGACTCCTCAGCTAGGGTCCCCCAACTGAACATCAGCAATTTCCACCACTATTGATACCCTCATGATCCTATCATGAACCCTGTATGATACCCTTCATGAATCACAGGGTCATACACACAGTGTCATTTCATATCATAAACCAATTAACATTCCTATATGAATTTTTCTCTTGAAATACTTTTGAGTTGTTGTTGAGATCATACTTCTTACACCTCTCACAGCTGCTGCCTCTGTGTTCTTTGAGAAAGAGCTAGAGAGTCAAGAAGCAATGGAAGGGGATTCTGTCTTGTTTCGTTGTTTGCTCTCTTGCGAAAATGCCCCAGTGACTTGGAGAAAAGATGCAAATCAGATCACACAGGGTGGGCGATACACCCTCCACCGTAAAGGTTCCACTCAAGAGCTTCAAATCAGGAAACTGAGAGTGCAGGACACTGGCGTGTACTCGTGCAACGTCAGAGGCAAGAAGACCTCTGCGGCCCTCAGAGTGATGGGTAAATCAAAACAAGCCTACATTAAAAGTTAACAATAACTTTAGCTTGCCTTCAAATGGAAATAAACTCCAAGGACTCCTGTGAATTCACAACAGAGGTGTTCCTTTATATGGTTCTTTTCCAGAGCGTGTGAGGATTGTGAAAGGACTGCGTGATTTGATAGTTACTGCAGGTGAGAGCGCATGCTTTGTGTGCGAGTTTTCACACGAGAACATCCTTGATGGGGTTTGGTGGCTTGGTTCCAATGTACTTCAGGAGAACGAGATGAACCAGATGAGTATCTGTGGTTGAGAACATCACTTGGTGCTCACTATGACCACACCTGAAGAGTCAGGTGTCCTGTCCTTTGTTTTGGGAAATGAAAAGACTTCTGATCGTCTTCGCGTGAACAGCAAACCTACAGGTAAGTGTAAGGATCCTTATTGTAAACAATTTCATTTATTTATTTATAACCAGCAGACAAACTGATATACTGTATAAAAGTGTACCAAAATGTAATGTATCCTTTTAACTGCATACTCTAAAGTGCATTCTCTTTTTGTAGTTTTCATAGAGGAAAGACTGAAGGACATGACCGTTTTTGAAGGAGATTCTGCCACCCTGTCCTGTGTGACTTCTGACACCTGCACACCTGTCACCTGGAAACGAAATAATGTAACCCTGCTTCCCGGGGAAAAGTATGAACCTCTAAAACACGGGAAACGTAATGTTCTTCTGATTCACAAAATCAGAAAAGAGGATGCTGGGATTTACATGTGCGATACAGAAGACATGCAGAGTAGTGCTACTCTTACAGTCAAAGGTAGGAACAGCTTGAAACACATTTGCTCTAACTTTAAATGTAGTTTTTGTTTGTTTATTTGTTTTTCATTTAAAAGATTTTATTATCACCATTTTAACATTTTTAAAATAATTGTAAGAAGAATATTCTTAACAATAATAATCTATTGTTTTTTAATAAAGATGATTAAATCATTATTTGATACATTTAACTATTTAAAATTAATTAAATGATCAGTTTTAGTATGTTTATTTGTTTGAAACATGATTTACTTGTATTTTTTTTTAATTCCTTTTTTATTTTTTAATTGGCACTCCTAATCCTTCATATTTCAGTTATAAAATGTTTCAAGTATTGTTTCAGAGAAGGAAATTGTGAAATTGTCATGGTAGATTTATCTTTTGTAATTCTTAAGCATATCAGAACTTAACTGTTTACAAATCAATATACAAATTGAATTTGTATTTTTTGGAAATAGCACATATACCTAAGGGCTCTTTGCTTACTCTCAGAACGTCCTTTGTTTTTCTGCCGGGAGCTCCAAAACCGAGAAGCAGAAGTGGGTGAGATTAGTTTCTTGTGCTGTGAATTGTCTCAACCTGGAGTTGCCGTTGAGTGGAAGAAAGGAGCAGTTCTTCTTAGACCTGGTAACAAATATGAGATGAAACAGAATGGATGTGAGTTGCAGCTACAGATCAATGACCTCACAAGTCAAGACAGTGGGGCCTACAGGTGTTGTGCTGATGGCATTGAGACAAGGGCCAGTGTTACTGTAAAAGGTAATACCAAAATAATTGCTTGTCTATACATATATTTCATTTGATGGTGAGGATTTGATGCATGAACTTTCACCACTGTTTCTTCTCCCCTTTTGCCACAGAGCGTCCTTTGTTTTTCCATGAAGAGCTCCAAAACCAAGAAGCAGAGGAAGGTGAAACAGCCTTCCTGTGCTGTGAGCTCTCTAAACCTGGAGTACCAGTACAGTGGAAGAAGGGGGCAATGCTGCTGAAGAATGGACAGAAGTATGAGATGACGCAAGAGGGCAATCAGATCCATGACCTCACAAGTCAAGATAGTGGCACCTACAGATGCTGTGCTGGCAACATAGAAACACGGGCTAATATTATTGTTAAAGGTAGGAATGCACAATATTCAGATTCATTTGTAGCATTTAAAACAATTAATTTTAGTTTTAAATCATGTATCAATTATCAGCCATAATATGAGAATAAATAGTATCAGACAAAAATTTCAATATCAGTGCATTCCTAAATGTTTGCAACAGAGTGTGTGTATAATGATAACTTAGATTTTTAGTGAAGGCATGGATATCCATCTATCACTGTGGTGTTTCAGGAATGTTTAGCAAATGACTGAAATATACCATTTCCTGCAAAGCTAGTTAACATTAATTTGCTCTCCCTTTTCAGAGCAACCTTTTCTTCTGTGAGGAACTCCATAACCAGGAAGCTGAGGAGGGTGAGACAGCTTTCCTTTGCTGTGTGCTCTCTAAACCTGGAGTTGAAGTGCAGTGGAAGAAGGGGGCAATACGACTGAGACCGGGAGACAAATATGAGATGAAACAAGATGGGTGCAAAGTACAGCTACAGATCCATGACCTGACATGTCAGGATAGTGGCACATACAAGTGCTGCTCTGGAAGCCTGGTTACCACAGCATCCATTGTAGTCAAAGGTGAGAAGCTTGAAATTAGAAGGCCATACTGTGATGTTGTGAAAAAGTATTTGTCCCCGTCTGATTTTCTTTATTTTTACACTGAATGTCATCATCAGGTCTTTGAAACCTATGAATGCATAAAAGTGACCCTTCATGGACAAAAAGTACAATAATAAAATACATATTTAAAAATAAAAACAAAATGAAATAACATCCTGTATTTAATTAGCTTATTAATAATTAAAAATTTAAAAATAAAAGTATCAGGTAGGGTTAGGTTAGGTGTAGGGAGGGCTTTATTGTCCCAATCAACTGTGTATCACCTTATTTGTCCCTCTGTCCCTCCACAGCTGTATTCTCCCTAATATAATCATTCAACTGTGTATCAACTTATTTGTCCCTCTGTCCCTCCACAGCTGTATTCTCCCTAAGCTGGAGATGTGCTTCTCAGATGATGATGTAGCCCAGTGTTTTGTCATTTATGCACTGGACTTTGAGATGTATCTCCAGTTCATTACAGGCCTGCCCCAAGCTGAGGCCTGCATCTCCGACAAAAACACACAGCATTTCTTCAAGGCAAGAGCACATATTGTTTGTAGTTTGGCAGAAAGTTCTCCTTCTTTTAAATTATGTGAAGTATCTTAAACCAAGATTGTTTTTCTACTGTGTTCCAGCAATATGCAAACACAGAGTTGGCACATTTGGATACCCAGGTCTTCAATGTTAGCACGTATTTGCAGAGACCCATGGAGAGAATTCAAATGTACAAAAATGTACTTAAGGTGTGGTAGCACAATCATTTTCTTTCATATACAGTACACAATATATAATATGATTCAGATATATTCCACAAACATTGAAATCTTGGGGTCATCTGTGTTTAAATATATTCACGCACAAACAGCAAAAAAGATCAGTCATAATTATTGCTTTAAATACAGCCTGTTATCATCTTCCATTTTTGTCTTTTTAGGAGCTGATCAGGAACAAAGCCAAAAGTGGGCAGAACTGTTGCTTGCTGGAGGACGCCTTTGCCATTGTTTCCAGCTTGCCTTGGCGTGCAGAGAACTTGCATCATCTGTCCATGATTGAGAATTTACCCTGCACCTCTCAAGGGGCTTGGAGAACCCATTAGACAGGTACTGTATCATTATACCCTGAACCTCTTTGTTTGCAGGTTGACAAGTGTGAGTAAGGATTGGAAGGTATTATTCTGCTAATGATAGTGTCAATGTGTTTTTTTTTTCCAGAGCCATTTTACAGTATTGGAGGAAGATCCTGAGGTCAAAATCTCTCAAAGAAGACATCACCGCCACATCTTTCTCTTCAAAGACTGTATTGTCTTCTGCAAGCCGAAGAGAGAACTTGGAACATATACTGAGGACTACATATTCAAGAACAAGATGAAGGTTTAATCAGATATGCATTTATTAATATAGCATTTTTTAGTAATGTAGAACTTTTACAGTCTATTCTGCGTGCTGTCCTGCTGAAAACATGGCTAAATTTACTGATGAAAATCAATCTAAATGCAGTTCAGTGAACAGGTTCACCTTGCATTTGAAGAAACTCATGTACATTACACTGTGCATGTAATATCATGTATATCATGGCAGCACTAATCACTGCAGTCCATTTTCCATCCATTCTAAATGCATTTGCTTACTTCACAGCTGAGTGATATTGATGTAAAGGATACAGTGGAAGGAGATGACAGGTCATTTGGTCTTTGGCACGAGCACCGGGGAATGGTGAGAAAAATCATTCTGCAAGCTCGATCCATCCTCCTCCGCCTCTCCTGGCTCAAAGATCTGAGAGACCTGCAGCAGCGCAGCAAACAGCCAACTTGGAGTAAGTTAGGACACAGAAGAGCGAACTTATGACTAAATCCACTTTGACCGCTTGAAATTATAGCAATTATTTTGCAACACCTCTTTGCTTATATTTACAGCTGCCCCATGCTTTGAGCAGCAACTTACTGACTATCCAGCAAAGCTTGGACAGACTGTAAAACTGGTCTGCAATGTCACTGGTACACCAAAACCAGTAATAAAGTGGTATAAAGGTAAATAATACTAAATCTGTGTGTGTGTGTGTGTGTGTGTGCATAAATATAGAACGTTTACATTTACATAGTGTATAAATGGGTTCTGCTGATGTGTTTTCTTCAGATGGTCATGCCGTGAAAGAAGATGAGCATCACATTACATCAGAAGGACAGTTGGGTGCTTGTTATCTTGTACTGACTGGTGTCACAGTGGCGGACTCAGGACAATACATGTGTTATGCAACCAATCCTGCAGGGAACGCAAGCACTCTGGCTAATATCATGATTGATGGTATGTTTTTGAGAAATGGTTATTATCACCATATATTTACACAGCAAGGACGTATTAAATTGAGCAAAAGTTACAGAAGATTTCTATTTGAAATGAGTTCTAATGGCTATAAAAAGCTTTCCCATCACAGGAATAAATTACATTTTAAAATATTTTTAAATAGAAAGCAGCAAAAATTAAGAAAACATGTTTTTGTTTGCCACAGTGCCTCCAAGTTTCACCACCAGACTACAGAACTCAGTGCTTATAAAGGGACAAGATGTGCAGTTCAAGTGCTCCACACAATCTGCTCCTTTACCATCAATAAGGTATAACTTTTTCCATTCACTCATATTAATGTAATGGGATGTACATGGCTCACACAATCTGTACGTACAGATGGTTTAAGGATGGCATTCAGCTTGAGGATAACAGGAAACACCAGATTCGATCTAATGTCCAGACAGGAATTCTCACTCTTAGCATAAAGAGAGCTGAAGAGGTAGATCTAGGTCAATATCAGTGTGAGGTACCAGTCTTCTGCTACTTTTCAGTGACTTCATATCATATAGGAATCCCATTATATACTTTTTCTCTGTGTTGTACAGCTACAGAATGAAGTGGGCAGTGCCAAGTGTAAAGCTGAACTCTGCCCTCCAGCACCATTACCTGTGACGGTCAGGACCCAAAAGCAATCAAAAACCACCCCAGCTCCAGGTAGGATGAAGGGGAAGGTGAACAGCGATTACTGTTTAAGGCAGAGAAGCTGTGTATTTGTCCACTAAGTCTCACCATGTGGTGGTGAGCACCAGTAGGCTTTGAAGGAGCACATACCACAGTCACCTCCGACTCCCAACTTCTCACCCATTCCTCATGTTACGTCACTGGACCTTCAGATCTTCTGAATGTCCATTCCACTCCTCTAACAACTGTGCAAATTGAAATCATATGTATTAATAAAATGTACTTTTATATTGTGCTGAATTTCACCAACCGTTTCCCATTTTCAAGAGCTTCATGGTCTGGAAGAAACCTTTGATGGGAGCACTCAAACTATCAAAAACTTCATCGGCCATCTTCATAGAGGCATCTGCATTGCATTATGTCACTGGAAACATTTACTTACATTATAATATTACATTTTTTTTTATATGTACATATACAATACCTTTCAAAAGTTTGGGGTCGGTAAAATTTCTTAATGTTTTTTAAAAGTGTTTTGTTATACTTATCAAGGCTATATTTATTTAAAATAAAAGTACAGTAAAACAGTTGTGAAATATTATTGCAATTTAAAATAACTGTTTTCTATTTTAATACATTTTACATGTAATTTATTCCTGTGATGGTAAAGCTGACTTTTCAGCAGCCTTTACTCTAGTTTTCAGTGTCACGTGATCCTTCAGAAATGATTTTTTTAAGATATTTTGATGAATAGAAAATTCAAAAGAATTTAGAAGAATTTTTGAGAGTTGAGGCATTTATTTGAAATAGCAACCTTTTGTTATTATAAATGTCTATATTGTTGTTTTTGTTCAATTTAATGGTGTCCTTGCTAAATGAAAGTATTACATTAAAAAAAAAAAAAGAAGTCTTACCCCAATTTTTGGAAATGGTAGTGTAAGGTTTCATTTTATTTGTCTTTAATTCATTTGGTATTAAATAAAACTGTGTGCTACTTCGTATATCATACATACAGTATATCATATCATACATATTCTTTAATATACCTTTGTCATTATATGTTTTCATTTATACATTAAGTGGTTCATAAGCAGCTTTGAACAGGTGTCAATCATGTGCATTTCCACATCCAGTTTAACACTTTCCATCCCATTTCCTTTATAGTCACAGAGCAGGAGACTAAAGATCTGATCAAAATCACCATTATGTAAGTGTCTTCACAAAGATGCCTCAGCATTTTGCATGCATGCTACTCTCCCTTTTTTCTTTCTTTCTGTCTTTTTTCTTCTCCTTGTCCTCATATCTGTTTATATACATGTTCTCATGGTTTTCCAGTCAGTGCATGCTCTGCTAACATGCCACATCCATCTTCAAATCTGGTTATGTGCTAAGACTCAAGCCTTGCTGCAGATAGGGCCAAGTGGCTCTTTGCGCTGCTTGTGAGGCAATGTGACTATACACGTGATCTGTGACTTTAAAACACTGGGCGGGAAAGGTTACACTTCTTGCTCTGTTTTATACCTGTCATTATGAGGGTATATGTTTCTATTATTTTACAGTTTATAGTTTAGAGAAGAAATAAAAACATATCCTACTTCATTCCTTATTTGAAGCTGATTGTACCACCGCAGATCTTAGTGATTAATTGCATAAGCCGTTTTAATATTTTTCAATATAGAATTATTTTAGACTGAATTATTTATGTAAGTACAGTTATGTATTATTATTAGGTATTTACTTATGGCATTATCTAAAACATTATTTAATTTTTCAGAAATATTAAATGTATATAGATTTTATTTATTTATTTTTACACTACCATTTTAACGTTTGGGGTTGGTAAGATTTATTTATTTTTTTGAAAATAGCCTCTTAAGCTCACCAAGGCTGCATTTATTTTATCAAAAATACTGTAGAAACATCAATATTGTGAAATATTATTACTATTAAAATATTTTTATAAATTTTAAAATGTATTTTATTCCTGTGATGGCAAAGCTGAATTTTCAGCAGCCATTATTCCTTTCTTTGATGAACAGAAAGTGCAAATGATGTCTTTTGTAACATTATAAATGTCTTGAATTTCTAAAATAAACAAACAAAACTTTACTTAAAAAAAAAAGAGAATCTCATTGACCCCAAATGTTTGAACGTTAGTGTATGTAAAATAAATTACATTGAGTTTTTATCAGTTTGACAACCTGATTGTTTTCAAATAGAGCCGCAGTCAGAAGGTTGGTCCAGTTCCTTTGTGAAGAACCTGTTTCATATACTATTTCAGCCTGGATACCCTGAATCGTGAGTTTACATATGCTCTGTGTTATCTGTGGGCTGTAAACATTGTGTTTATTATGTAAAACTTAGTTAAACTGCTTACATGTTCTGTAAGCAGTAATATTCAGGTCAGCTGATAATCTCATTTTAATGTCTTGTTGCAAAATGTGTGCTTCTGAAGACCTGCTGCTGGTGTTGAAGACACACAAACTGTTGAAGAACAGGATGATGTGGAGAGGCAGGTACAGGTGGCACAGGAAGAGGGACCCATGGAGCCTGAGGAACACTTTTACTCAGACACAGAGGAGGAGTATTATCCTGATATAAAGGATATAAAAATGAAATGAAAGCAGAATTGTTGACTCCCAAAACACTGATTACCATTTTTTACAATCCTTTTATGTTGCTCATTTATGTCATTTTTTATTAACTACATTTAAGTACATAATCTTGTTTCTTTTGACAGAGGCCGTTTCAGTGTGGTATTGCAGTGTGAGGATAGCCGCAGCTCTCAGATGTTGGCCGCAAAGATGACCCCCTACAGACCAGAACAGAGGCAGTTGGTTTTAAGGGAATATCAACTGCTTCGCCGACTGAGCCACCCTCGAATCGTCCAGCTGCAGTCGGCCATCCTCACCCCCACCTGCCTGGTGCTTATAGAGGAGCTCTGCTCAGGACGAGAGCTTCTTTATAACCTTGCAGAAAGGTGAAAGCAATAATACTCTTTAAAGGGTTCTGTTAAATTACAAATTATATATTCACAGATAGTGAAAATCATTATCTATAAGTTAGTGTTGTACAAAATGACCTTACTCTTTACTCTTGGTGGCCTATAGGAATCTATATTCAGAAAGACAGGTGACTGACCTACTAGAGCAGATTCTGAGTGCTGTGGATTACCTGCATAGCCGACGCATTGTACACCTCGACCTAAAGTCAGACAACATGCTTGTGACAGGCTGAAATGTAGTGAAGATTGTGGATTTGGGCTCTGCTCAGCCCTTCACTCCAGGACAGGCACTAAACATTGAACATATCAAAGAAATGACAGATAATAAAGGTATATTAATGATTCTGTATTACGATATAGAATTTGTTGCTGTTTTGATTCAGTCACTATAGATTACTGTTGCAAAGTTTGTGTTATGATTTGTAGTCAATGTAGTTGGATTGTTTAATGTTTTGAAATGCTTACCAAACTTGCATTTATTTGATAAAAAATAAATTCAAAAACAGTAATATTGTGACATCTTATAGAATTAATGTTAAACAGTTTTAATATATTTTAAAATGTATTTTTTTTCCTGTGATGGTTGAATTTTCAGCAGCCATTACTCCAGTCTTCAGTGTCACTTGAACCTTCATAAATCATTCTGATATGCTGATTTGGTGCTTGAGAAACATTTTTAGTATTATCAATGTTGAAAACAGTTGTGCTGCTAATTTTTATGGATTTTTACTGTTAATTTTGGTCAATTTAATGCATCCTTGCTGAATAAATGTATTATTTTTATTAGAAAAATCTTACTGACCTCAAAGTGTTGAATGGTAGTGTTTGTGTTATACATGGAACAACTTTCATTTTCTAGGCTGCTTGGTATCTTAAAGAAGTATCCAGTATCTCATCAAAAACAAACCAATTTAGTTTATGAAAAATATTTGCTGTTCTGTTTGTTAGGTTATGTTGTCCTTCCTAAAGCTCCTGAGATCTTAGAAGGACAAGGAGTTGGACCCGAAACTGATATCTGGGCTGTTGGTGTTTTGGCTTTTATAATGTAAGTACTTTCATTTAGTAAAACCATAACCATAAGGAATAGTTACAGAGCCATTAGGGCTTCCATATTGTTCAGCCATTATTCATTGATTTCCTCAACTTTATTTAAATTTCATCTTCAGGTTGAGTGCAGACAGTCCTTTCCATGCTGATATAAATTGGGAGAGGGATCGAAACATCAAAAAAGGCAAGATCCAATTTAGTCATTGTTACCCATGTCTCTCAGAGGGAGCCATCAACTTTTTGAAGAACACCCTGAGCAACAAAACCTGGTAAAATTCACAAACAACAGCTGATGTTTACTTATTTTGAGTGTTAATATCCAAATAACAGACAATGAAATTTCATGTCATCAAAGTTGAATGATGCTTAAACGGCAGAAAACTAATCAGATGAAAATATCATTAATATATATATATATATATATATATTACTTTCCATCAGTAGACCCAAGAGAACCAGTGGTTAAATGTACCTTGCTTCTAAACCTAATGTGTTGACTGAATCAGTTGTGGACACTGGCAGTATTTGATGCAGCTTCATGTTTCACCAGGGCAAGACCAACAGCTGCAGAGTGCCTCCAAAACCCCTGGATACAAGGAGACCGTCCACCCTCCAAACACACTGACTTGGTCTGTTTCTCAACAGACAAGCTGCAGGCCTATCTCAGGGAACGAGAGGTCAAGCGAGACCACATCCGCACAGAAATTAAATTGCCCTTCTTATAATTCAAGGGACAGAACATATTTTGAAGCTGAAAGTGATGTGTGAAACTGTGAAATGCTTTTTGTAGTTTTTTAAAAGCTGTGCTGTTCTCCCACATTAGGAAAGATTGATGAGAAGTTTAGCCGTTATGATAATCAATTTTATTTCTTTAGATTTAACATTTTTCAACAGTTGTAATCAGGCAATCTTGACATGGCTTCATGTCTTATTTACAGTAGTGTAAATAAATAGGTAATGTGGCTTTTGGTATGCATATCTATCTATCTGTCTATCTATCTATCTATCTATCTAGATGAATGTAAGATGTAGAACAGGTTATCACTGCATTACATTGTTTTTTCTTTCTTTTTATTCCTTTTTTTTTTTTTTGCCTTGTTTTGTTAAAATTCTATGGCACTGCTCTATCAGGCAGTGGCGGACTGGCCATCTGGAGCACCGGGAGTTTTCCCGGTGGGCCCCTGTACAATGTGGGCCGGCTCTTTGCATAATATATATATAAAAAATGGATTGTAGTAAATGTACATATATCCTTCCATCGGCCCAGACGAATGGCCCGGGCCGCGCGGCCCACTTCATTCAAAAATTCTAATTTAGCGTGCTCCGGCTCAGTGCAGCGGCTCAAAAGCGCTCGTCAATGTCAAAATGTTTGAAATAGCCAATCAAATTGTAGAAGGCGGGATTTACCGTTGACGCTGCACTGCGCGCGACTTGAATGCGAGCTGAAGCAGCTGAACATGACGAGACAATTCAGCAATATTTGCCAACCGTTTAATTAAACGGCAAACATTAATTTTCAGGAATGCAAACTACTTCTGGCCTTTTCAAATTTCTCAGATTTTAATGCCATTATTTGAATGGTCACAATGTAGGCTACATAATGCAGTTTTCAGCAGACATGAGATGAGTTAATGCAAATCTGCTTTCTTCCGCGATTTCACGTGTCTAAGAAAATGTTTAAAAATCTATAAAAAAAAAAAAAAAACATTCTCAATCTTACTCTAGAACATTGTAAATCTGAAGACTTTTGCTTTCAAGTGCTGTGCATAGGAAAGTGATTTATAGGCTTAATAAAAATATAATTTGCTTATTAATTCACATGCATTAGCATATTTTATATACACACTGGTGGTTAAAAGTTTGAAATAATTAAGGCTTTTTATTTATTTATTTATTTGAAAGAAGATTGAGTTTATTTGATCAAAAATACAGTAAAACAATAGCCTAATATTATGAAATATTACACTTAAAATAGTGGTTTTCTATTTAGGATGTTTTAAAATGTAATTTATTTCTGTGATCAAAGCTGAATTTTCAGCATCATTACTCCAGTCTTCAGTGTCCCTTCAGAAATCATTCTAATGCTGCCTAATTTGCTGCTTAATTATCAGTTATTATTTGTGATCAATTATTAATAATGATTTTATTATTGGTATAATGGTTCTCAGTTAAAGAACAGCATTTATTTGAAATTTAAGTACTTTGTAATAAGTTTAAATATCTTTACTATCACTTAAAGTCCCTTTTTGTATATAATCTTTGATTTAATGCAACATTGTTGAAGAAAAATATTTATATTTTTTAATCTTACCCAAGACTGAATGGTATCACATTTTCCACAAAAATATGAAGCAGCACAACAGTTTTCAACATTGCTAATAATCAGAAATGTTTGTTGAGCAGCAAATCAGCATATTAGAATGATCTCTGAAGGATCATGTGACACTGAAGACTGGAGTAATGATGCTGAAAATTCAGCTTTGATCACAGAAATAAATTATATTTTACTAGCATAGAAGACAGCTGTTTTAAATTGTAACATTATATTTCACAGTACTGTTTACTGTATTTTTTATCATAAAAATAATTTTTATACTCTTTTCAACAATTGCAGCACTATTCCTTAAAATGATAGATGTCAAGCTCCTGCAAAAGGACAAATACTGTATATGACCAATAGAAAGGCACCATAACAGTCCACATTCTGCACTATTCAAGTCTTCTAGACGATACCAGAGCATTGTGTCATATGGACTGATAATATTAGTATTTAACTTTAGTGATATTAAACTGTCCCTTGTAAAAAATTCTTTAAAATTATTTACTATTTGCCATATACACCAGAAAAGACAAATTATAATGTCAAGAATATGCCACTTATTTATGGTGTTGTGCGGTGTGTTAAGGACTGGGTTTGGTGGGCCGCTCTGTGCCAAAAAGTCCAGGGCCACTTTTTGGCCCCAGTCCGCCCCTGCTATCAGGGACAACTTTATTGTATGATTTACATGGTGTGGTTAAATAAAATGCTGTTTAAAATGCAAGTTTTACTTAATGTATAAGGATTTTATTGGTTTTAGATTGTAGATTTTATAAGAGTGGCATTGTAAATTTAGGGGTTACTGTTGCTTCTGCTGTGATGATAATAGTTTCACACAATGCATGTATGTTTTTTGTCTGCATTACTGAAAACTGCCATGCACTTACAATAAATGTATTATTACACTGTAAAAATTGTTGTTTTGTAGTTTGACTCCATACAGAGACAGCTGATATTTTTAAACACAAACCCCAAAGTAGGGCATTTTATGAACACTCATTGAGGACAGTATTGTAGATGCACTTCTTCCTTTTGTCCGAAAGGTGGCGATCGTTTGCACAAGTGAGTCAAGACGCACAGAGGAGCCGACCATCGAAGAGAAGATCTGCATCCGCCGTTGAATGTGGCATTTCAGCTAACACTGTCCCGTAAATAAAGACTAGCGTATATATTTTAGATACTTAGACTACCGGTATATTTATCTGGTAAGATCGAAAGTTACTTTTAAAACCATTACAGTTCATAAATATTATATACGCTCAATATGGTTCACGCCTGTCAGGTAGCGTGTAAGCTCATTGATTCTGAGATTCGAGTACATTAGCGCTTCGTTTATTAGCTATGGTTTATTTCTTTATTTTCATCTTGCTCAAACAAACACAGCAGGCAGTTTTGAACATTTAACCCTGATGTATTTTGTCTGTGTTAGGGGGTATTGATTGTCAGATGTAACGTTACTGCAGCAAATGGTCAATTCAGCTCTCATATAGCAAAGACGATTCTTATTTTCAAAAGCACACCAACAGTTAATTGTATTTGTACATTATAATGCACCTCTTCGCTTATAATTCTGTTTAAACTATTAGCCCCTCACCATGGCGACCGGTGCTGATGTGAGGGATATTCTGGAGCTGGCAGGAGGAGACAATGATTCAGGACCCATCAGCAAGAAGGACATCATCAACTCGGACAAGGTAACCTGTCACCGACGAGAACCAACACTTTTGAGACTTTTGACTATAGGTGGAGCTTTACAGCAGGTTTTATATTTTACTGTGACACATGTTTTAGCTTTGTATTATTGAGGCAATTCTCATTCTGTTTGTTGTTGTAGAAAAAAGCCAAGAAAGTGACAGAGACGTTAACCTTCAAGAGACCAGAAGGAATGCACAGAGAAGTTTATGCCTTGCTGTATTCAGACAAAAAGTAAGTTGGCTGTCTCTGCTCAGCCTTTTCACCTTACAGTTTTATTGCCCATATTATTAGATTGTATTTGCATTGCCTTCTAAAAATTGATTCCCATGACTAATTACAGATCATTTTGATCTTTGAATAGATCATTCTTTGAAAGTAGCAAAATGACTAGAAAGAGAGTTTTGTTGTATTAGCTGTACAGCAAATATGTTTATATGAGTTCATAGTTCTTATGAGATTTTATTGTAGCTGTATAATTCCCAGCTATTGTAAAAGAAAAATCAAATAAATGTATTTTTTTGTAAAGTACATACACTTTTCTAAAGTTTTGGTTTAGTACTTTTTTTTTTAACATTTAAGTCTCTTATGCTTGCCAAGGCTGCTTTTGTGTGATCAGAAATACAGTACAGACTGTAATACTGTGAAATATTATTATAATTTAAAATAACTTTTTTCAAATTTAATATAATTTAAAATGTAATTTATTACTGTGATGGCAAATGTTAATTTTCAGCAGCCATTACTTCAGTCTTCAGTGTCACATGATCTATCATAAATCATTCTCATAATGATTCTTTGAGTAAAAGGTTTAAAAGAACAGCATTCATTTGAAATAGACATTTTTTGTATCATTATAAATGTATTTAATGTCACTTTTGACCAATTTAATGTACCCTTGCTGAATAAAAATATTAATTTGTTCAAGGAAAAACTTACTGACCCCAAACTTTTCAACACTAGTCTATATATATCTCTTGACATGCACATAAAGTATATTGCTAAAAGCAGAGTATATTGTCTTTTGTTGTGGGACTAGATAAAATGCTGGCAGGTGGAAGTAAAAATTTGAGCTATTGGTTTGCCCATTCCAGCATAAAAGAACAACTTCTATTGTTGAGCCCTCTATGCTGTCCATGGAGTCTGATACTGTTACACTGGAAAGTGACAACATATAATTACATTTTATATGGTTTTGCTTCTTTCAGTCGGGATGCCCCTCCCCTGTTACCGAGTGATACTACGCAAGGCTACCGGACAGTGAAAGCGAAACTTGGCTGTAAGAAGGTGCGGCCCTGGAAGTGGATGCCCTTTTCCAATCCAGCCAGAAAAGATGGAGCCATCTTCCATCACTGGAGACGTGCAGCAGAGGAAGGAAAGGACTACCCATTTGCTCGCTTCAACAAGGTAGGGAAGAAAGGATGATAAGGTAGAAAAGAGAAAATGCATTAGTAGAGAAGAGAACAGATTGTGTATTATTCTCAAAATTATGTTTTGAGATTAAAAGAGAGTTCATTCCCACTGCATGTTATCAAAAATATTTTTCCTGTTTCAAGACTGTGCAGGTGCCTCTGTACTCAGAGCAGGAATATCAGATGTATCTTCATGATGATGGATGGACGAAAGCTGAAACGGATCATCTGTTCGACTTGTGCAAACGTTTCGACCTGCGGTTTATTGTTATACATGATCGCTATGATCACCAACAGTACAGAGTAAGTTCCTCATCATGATTCAGCTTTGTACTGAACATAAAATAGTAGCTTGTCCATGTTACAGTTTACTTACTTTTAATCACATTTCTTCACTGATTTCATTGATATTATTGTAGAAGCGCTCTGTGGAGGATCTTAAGGAGCGTTATTATAGCATTTGTGGCAAACTGACAAAAGTTCGGGCAGGAACAGGGACAGAGCCTAAGATCTACATATTTGATGCTGGTCATGAGAGACGCAGGAAAGAGCAGCTTGAGAGACTTTTCAACCGCACTCCAGAGCAGGTGAGAGTGCTCAGACCAAGGCTGATCTTTTTCAATCTGCATAACAATTATGCAGTGTTTTTACACAGGAGTTTATGAGACTGTGGGGAGTGGATTTAATATTTGTGCATTTCAAAGTTAAATGCATCAGTCAGGTGCACTTTGAGAGTTCACAATTAAGACCTCCCACCAAAAACTGCAGTTTCTGTAAAAACATGTTTACAAAGGTGTCTTTTTGCAAATCTAGTGAAATGTTATAATCATATGAATCTCTGATAGGCTGAAAATGACAGATCACAAGCCGATCACTTCTGAAACACAGTGCAGCAGACTATATACTAATTTAATTAAATCACAAATCTTCACCAAAGCAATGGTGCAAAACATTAGAAATTTTGTTATTATGAGAGGTGTAAAAATATCTTCAGTTCATTATGAAACTGTGGTGGGACAGATTAGACTGTGGCATTTGCCAGAGTGTTGGTAATTAATGGGACACACTGGAGATACTGGTGTAAGTTCATAATAACTGATGGTACAAGCTTGATCTCATTTAGATGATGTGCTTCCTTTTCCTTCCTGTAGGTGGCAGAAGAAGAATACCTGATCCAGGAGCTGAGGAAGATCGAGACTCGTAAGAAGGAGCGTGAAAAGAAGGCCCAGGACCTCCAGAAGCTCATTACAGCCGCTGACACAACGACAGAGATGCGCAGAGCTGAACGCAAAGCCACCAAGAAGAAGCTGCCACAGAAACGAGAGACCGAAAAACCTGTAAATATCTCTTTATTTACCCCTCAATCTGTTTAAATGGTTTTTACATTTTTAACCTGTCTGTGATAGTAATAATGATTTAATGGGGGGGGGCTGTATTTTCAATAGTGATCATCGTAATTTTGTAAAAAAGTAAATTTTAATACTTTCTAGCACTTGCTTCTCTAATGCTCCCTCATCTGTCCAATGGCAGGCTGTTCCTGAAACCGCAGGCATCAAATTCCCAGACTTCAAATCTGCTGGTGTTTCACTACGGAGTCAGAGAGTAAGATCAACTTACACGCTTCGACAAAACTGACCCCTGATCCGTTTCTTAATATACGATCTATGCAGAATATTATGATACATCCCTCTTCGCTGCAGGAGCCTGTGGTTTTTAACTTCTCTCTCATTAGCCAGGAGTTGATTGATTCACACAGTCATAGGTAGAGTAATCTACGCACAGGAAGGCATTCCTCTTAAAGAGTAATGAAGGGAGGTTGCTCTATATAAAACACATTAAGGATGGTACTGGGGTAGTGTATGACTCAGATGTGGCTGGTCATCTGTTAGTCAGACTTGGGTGCATAAACATGTTTTGATCTGCCCTCTCTGAAGTGCATTTCAGGGGTATTATGAATGAAAGATGACCCCGTTTTTATTCCACTGCTCCCACTTTTTTCTACCATGTAGCCTTCTGAGATTAAAGGTGTTAATGTTCCAGCACCTCATGGATTAAGACACGAGTACACAAGCACAACTTAAGTTTACTCAAAGTTTATTTGTAAATTTTGTTAACTAATGAATTTGTGTGCTTAGATGAAGCTACCCAGCTCTGTTGGACAGAAGAAAATAAAAGCAATTGAACAGATCCTGACAGAGCATGGAGTGGGTGAGTAGCATTTTTATAAGCATTCCTTCTGACTTCCTACCTATCATATGATTCTACTGAACGGTAATAAAGTGGTTTAGTGGTATTGATTGTGATTCATAAGCTCTTGATTTCAATTCTAATTTTAATTAAATTGATGAATTTAGGAAAAGTTCAGTTATAATATTGATTTTGCTTGCATATGATGAAATGTTCTTTTCTTGAATTTGCATTTCTTGTGTAAAAATAATATAACAATATAAGGTTGTTTTAAAATGATAAATTGCTGAAAATCACATTAAATAGTGTAGATATTGAGACTTCTACTACAAGAATCATTTGTGACTTGGACTACACTGCTCATGCTGTATGCTGTATGCTGTTGCATGCAGCCTGTTGGGAGAAAATCAATAGAAACATACATTTATATAAAAATAGATATTTGTGTTTTTATTTATAATTTTATTCTATTATCCAATACAGTGCCTTTTTATCTCATAACATTCAGTTCAGACGTTAAAATCTATAAAAATATGAATTCTTTTGCCATGGTGCGGAAAACACTGGGATAGAATAAAATAAATGATTGATCATGGAATTTTAAGAATCAGTATTGGGATTGTTGAAAGGTACATTTTTTTTTTTTTACCCAGCTATAGTGTTCTTCATCTAAACTTTCTAAAATCACCTCTTGCAAACAAAAAAGATAACTACACAGAGTTAAACAGAGAATTTGCATGGAACCATCTCATAACGTATACCTTTTTTCTTTCCTCGATAGACCTCAACCCCATGCCCACTGAGGAGATTGTACAGATGTTTAACGAACTCCGCAGCGACCTGGTCCTGGTATATGAGCTGAAGCAGGCCTACAGTAACTGTGAGTACGAACAACAGATGTTGCGGCACCGCTATGACGCTCTGCTGTTATGGGTGCCACACAGAGCGAGAGCGGTGGAGCACCTGACAGTCAATCCTGGCCCGGCGCTGATGACATCAAAACCGAAGCCAAAGAGCAGATTATTGATGTGGTTGGAGCTCCACTCACTCCAAATTCGGTGAGTTTTCAGAGGGACGTTCATACAAGTGCCTGTCTGTAAATCTCACATGCACCTGTACTCTGATACGTTTCTCCAGACCCTTTCTTTACATTTGTGACTGCAACGATTCATTTGACAAATCACAAATCTGAATCTAAAGCTTAAGAAGCACATCAGGAACTAACATGACTCTAAGGTATTGATATTTAATCATTACACATTTTTGTCTCTACAGATTATATCGTTATGCCAGTAGATGGTGACAAGTGCCTGTCTCTATGAGGGATTCATTGATTCATGCATTCATCCAATTAATTCAAAGTCTTTATCAGTGAGTCACTGAATTGTTCACTCAACCAAAGCTATCAAAACTCATTCCAAAATCTAAACGTCACTACTGTGTGTTGCACAGAGACATTTGAGCTATTTTCATTGTGAAAATAAAATAGACAAAGCCAACTGGCAATATTGTATAAAAATGTAAAAAAAAAATGTATCAAACTTTGTATGAAGGTGTCAGACTCGCAATATGAACAGCATGTGTCCATATTGCTAAATTAGTCTAAATCATGATTTAACACAAGATTGTATACACAGTAAACCATAGTATAACATAAAAAAAAAAAACATTTTTAGATTCACAGTCAAATGCCAGCTTGTTTGGAAACAGAGTCCTGGACTCAGTTCAGCTTCATTCACCCTCAGAGCACGAGAAGGTGATCAAACAATGAAATTTAATCAGATCAGCTCTCCAGCCAAGCGCACATAAAAGCATTTCACCAATATTTCAGTAAAAGTTCAGTTCTATGAATATTAAAACAGCATATGATCCTTTTAATATTTAATATAAATCCACCTTAATAATGCAGAATGAATATTAGGCTTTTTTGTGTGCCTTATGGATCTTCTCTTTTTGTGTTCTGCACAGCTCTGAATTACTTGTAAGCATAAGATGAAGCATCATTCTCTAAAGGGTTTTCTTCTGACAGCCCTCCTTAAGGCTGCAAACAATGATTATTTCATGGCATGTAAAGCAGGCAAGACCTTTTCTTTCTTTCTTTCTTTGGCTGTTCAGTATTGTAATTGCACACTATCAATATATCAAATGTTGTCATTAATGAGAGCTTTTAATGTTGAATGTCGCAATTACATTTTCACAACACAAAGGTTGTAATTATCTGCGTTTCATCACTTCAAAGATGAATATTTTGTTTTTCCGTTGTCATACTGACATGAGGCCAATTAAATCTGGTGTTTTGTAATTATTTTTCTTTTTCCTTTGCAAATTCTAGTTAAGATGGATCGTCTGTTTTCAAGATAAAGCCTGTTATAACAGAGGAAACAAGCCTAAGAGCAGTGAAACTAATTCTAAGGAAATTGCTCTGTCGCACAAACTTCCACAAATTCAAATTAACACCTTGCAGATGAGCAATGATGTCATTGGAGAGAAAATAATAAGGTCATTTTCATGTTCCTCAGAGCTGGCCCTGCTGAGTGCCAAACATACTGTCAACTTATTACACGGTGGAAGAAAATGGGATGCTTTGACACACCAGAACATGTGCGGACGATAAAAGTGTGTCTTTCATTCTCAGGGATCGCCTGCGAGGGTAAGAGGTTTGAAGTGCTCTTTTTGATGTGGAGAAAAATCATCTGAGAATCATGATTTACACCTGTCCATAAAATGTTGTTTTTCGTGTAGTTGCTCTGGTCGGACAGCTCTGGTACATTATGAAACTTGTGATGCTGGCGTTACAAATATTAGTTTAATATTCACACAGTACTTTATACCCTGATTTAATTCATTTCAGGCCTAATTACAGGGTGATATACACCTGGCACTTGCAGGCACTACCACATTCCAGTATTTTTAATGCTTTGGCTCAAGCAACAAAGCCGCTGGTTTTGATGGTATTTGGCATCAGGAGATCTTGGCCGCTGTATAAATAAGATTAGAATGTGGCACGTTAAAAAGTACTGCTCTTGATCTCAGTACAACGGGATATTCGGGCTATTTTTTTTGTCAAGCCAGCATAAAACATGAGGAGTTTCAGTGCGCGCACCTGCCCCCTTGCTCTCAAATAATCTATTAAAAACATTAGTTTTCCGTACAGATGTACAGAAATGTGTGAATAATGAGAATATCATGCTGTTCTGTCTGAATGAGTCTTCGAATCCAAGTCTGTGAATGATCAATAGTATTACGAGCTTAAAGTAACTGTGATAGCCATGATAACAGTAAACGCTGACACTTTTCACGCCAACTTGAGAAAAGTCCAACATGAGGTTCAGGTTCGACTTTTGCAGCCAAAAGACCAGATGCTGAACGCAATGAAACTCTTTCATTACGTGTGATTGCTGAAATAAAGCAGACAAGTGAATGAGAGATCAGCCAACAAAAACTCTGAATGGAGAAATAAAGCACATGATCCATATGTGCTGGTTAGATCCTGTATGTTGGTCTTTGTTACAGAGGAATATTTAGTTAAACTGCTGTGCGTTTAATTTAATATTTTTGTGGAAACTGTAATGCTTCTTTCAGAATTCTTTGATGAATAGAAAAATGTTCATTACAATAAAATCAAATCTGAGAGATTGCACAATGACAAACTGATGGCAGAGAGAAAATCTCTGAGATAGTAACATGGGGCAGTCTTGAAGTTTAACACATATACTGCCCAAGCCTTCAGATCTTTTCAAATTCAGTTCAGCTTATGGATTCACTCTCACAGGGGCTTGCAGCAGCGGCTTTATGAGAGGCATAATTCTCTTTATCTTCCAGTGGAATAAATGGCATAAGTTTCTACATTGTGAAGAATCCTAATTCAGCTTCACACATGACATGTGTTTGTAGCCTGAGTATGTGCTGACAGATTGCCTATGATACTAGTGAAAGATCATCTGAATTCCAATCAAACCACATCAGTGGAAAGATGTGATGACTAACTCTGGTTAGTCCGCTTTATACAGCGCCAAACTCACAGCACACAAGTCTTAGCTGGAGCCGCTGACATCTGTCAGGCTTTGGTGTGGACATCGAGGATCAAATTACACTGGCTGGCATGAGACACATTGATAACTCCAATGTCAGTAAAGATCCAATCCAAATCTAAATTGTTCCCTTCTAAAACGGCCCTGTGTTGATTAGTTCTGCAATGAAATCCATTTCCTGGCCCCATGCCTATTTCAAGATGTTTATTTCCCAAGTGGTATTTGGCTGTTCAGGACTCTTTCTGGACTCCATTTAAGGAGCCCTGATACTCCGCCTGCATCATTTTCAAGACAACTGATTTCAAAGGTGTTTATGGGTTCTTTTCTCGTCGTTAGCAAGACATCTGCACTTCAATAAATTCAACTTTCTAATGCAGTTGCTGCAATGGCAGACCAAAAGCAAGTCATATTTTA
Source organism: Tor tambroides (assembly GCA_021397915.2). Taxonomy (NCBI): domain Eukaryota; kingdom Metazoa; phylum Chordata; class Actinopteri; order Cypriniformes; family Cyprinidae; genus Tor; species Tor tambroides. The sequence continues at coordinate 2,714 of JAFVLL020033171.1, read as the reverse complement.
TAAAGCTTAAAATGAATTTTATTGATCTTTAAGTCAAAATAATAGGAAACTACAGCTGTGAAGTGTAAAAAATCACAGCATCTAACTGTTTGTTTACTTAGAAAGTAAGAATACAATTAATTAATAATATATCATACATAAATATTAAAATAATATTAATTGAAATGTCATGAGTGTGTGTGGTTTACAAAAATATTCCACAGCACAACCATCTTCGGTATTGATAAAAATAAGAAATGTTTGTTTATTTATATATTTTTTATTTACTTATTATCAGCATATTAGAATGATTTCTGAAGGATCATGTGACACTGAAAACTGGAGTAATTGATACTGAAAATTCCATTACTCCATTAATTGAAATTTAGTGTATTTTTAGTCAATTAAATAAGCCTTGGTGAGGCTTCTTTCAAAAACATAAAAAAAAACAAAACTACAGATCCTGAACTATATAGTGTATTATTATTGTTTTTATTTTTTATAATTATAATTAAAATCATATGCTACATGGGCTAATTTACAGTTGCACCATCATTTATTGATTGATTGATTGAAGCGCAAAACTTTTTATAATAGTCTCAAAAAGTCATTGTCATTCTTTTCAGCTCCAACATGCCTCCATTCTTTGTCAGTTAGGCTCATTATATAGTTTGCATTAAAAATGAGCTCTGTTGCCTGCTACATATTTGTGTACATTTTTATTGATCATATAGCAGTAATTCATCAAATAACGAAGAAGAACAATGCCTGGTTGAGCACACTTTAAGCATTTAAAGTGCCATTCGGGTGTTTGAGATCAAAATATGGTGATTCTATGGCCTTAGTAAACTATACCAGATCATGCTCATCATTACCAAATGCTGAGAAGTGATCAGCAAGATTGGAAACTGTGCAAATTATGTTAAGCACAACATATTGGGGTCAATTCCTTTGGTGGATTTGATGCAAATAAATGGCGCTATCAGTCGTCTCAATCCATTCTTATCGTATTCAGACTTTGTGTTTGTCCATTTGTTTGTAGCTGCCATTAGCTAAATCTGGTCCATCAGTAAGTGACACTTGGACACTCACAACAGATCAGGGTGTGTAAGTGTAGCCTGCTAGGACAGCTAACATTAACTGCCTGCTGTAAAGATGAAGTTGTTAAAGACAACACAACCCTCTTTGTGCATTTCCGAACAAAATTACCTCATTTACTGTATTGATAGTTGCAAGGGATCGATAAACCAAAGCTAGGGTTTATTCTTGGCTCCAATGAGGTTGACTGAAGAATTACCTCTATTAGAAGTTTCCGCAGAAGAAAAGTCAAATATTATTTAGTCCTGGAAACCTCCAAAGGCACACAAACACGTGTGGACTTGCTCTGTGTCACCTGTGATGTGGTTTTTTAGACAAAAGAAAAAAACTGATCTCAAAGTAGATCAAGTGCTTCAGGAGAAATGGTCAGAACGCAGTGTTTCATCAAGGGGAAGGCTTTGCTTTTTTCTTGCCTTCTTCATCTGATTTCCTTTTCCCTTCAGTAAACCCACTACTTTCTTGTATAATTGTAAGTTCATAAGATGGCCAAAGTCCTGGTGGCTGGATGCTAATACATGCAGGCTTAAAAAGACAAAGGTAAAGCAACAATACATCATATCCATTCAACACCATAGTTTTTAGGGTACGTGTACAGTCTAGTTGCTTGAGAGGTTTAGAAGCACAGATTGCAAAGAAATTTTTATGGCATTTACATGACCATTCAGTATTGTGAATATAGCCAAAGCTTAATGGTATGACAAACAATAGGGATTTTAGAAAGGAAAAAGAAGAATTAGGGAGATTGGATACATCCATGATTTTTCTTAACTGCATGATTAAGTTAATTAAACATGTTCAGCATTAAAAACTACACACAATCACTTTGTTGTTTTGAGAGCTGTCCTACAACAAAGACTCAAAGAAGTGAAAATGATGCTTTGCACGATTTGCTATATTCTGTAAACAAAGCAAGCGGCTATTGCATGATGGTTGCAGGTATTGTGGTGATGCTGAAACATTCCACGCATCTGTCTGTCTATTCTGTGTTCCATCAGGTGAGATTTCACTCTGCCTTCAAGTTGCACATAGTTATTACATCAAAGTGCCTGCATGGAGTGTTGCAATAATCCACGCGGAGGCAAGCCAAGCGTCAGGTATTGAAGAGACGAGGGCTGTGGAAGTGGGGTCAAGACCTTCCGCTGCCGCCTGGATCATGAAAGAAAGGTTTGTGCCCAGAATAAAAGACAGGGAATTTCTGGTTCCCACATCTGAACAGCTTGAAACAAAGAGAGAAATGCACTTCTGTGATATGTGTTATCAGATAGATTTGAATGCACACAGGGTTTCCGGTCATGCTACATGAAATTATGTATATATATATATATATATATATATATATATAAAATATTGTTAGACTTTGAGTTATCATGTGTTCTTTTGACTCTGTGAATATGTTTTTTGGAATCGTTCTCTTGTATCATTTTTCTCCTTGGAAACAGGAGGATTTTTTGGAAAGATCAAATTGGATGTTACCCTACTTTTCCATCTTCCCCGAGGGTTTTGGAACCACTTCTATTTACAACAGGAGTTCTGCTGCAAAACTGTGCCATCTATCATTCCTGTAATCCCAGGCTTTCCTATTAATTAGTGAAGCTAGAAAATATGCAGAATGAGGTGCAGGCGGGCCATGCTGTCAG
>JAFVLL020033170.1:0-32056 GCA_021397915.2 Tor tambroides | reverse complement strand
TGTGTGTGTGTGTGTGTGTGTGTGTGTGTGTGTGTGTGTGTGTGTGTGTGTGTGTGTGACCCTCTCTGTGAAATCCAGACTAAAGTCTCAAAATCTAATTATGAGATAACAAGCATCAAAGTTTGATTTTAAACCAAACTTTGACATGGTCTTACTCAGTCTTTATTAAAGATATCAAGGTTACATTTTCACAGAATGTTCTTTACCTTATGAATGATGATTTAATGTAGACGACAGTAAATCACAAAAAAATGACTTTATCTGGGTAATATATATATGTTTAATAAACTTAATACCTGCTAATTGAGATGATATCAGTTATATGATATTAGTTTTATGATATCATATATCTGCCATTTTACATTCAGTAACATGATTGCAAATCTAATTTTAAACCAGAAGTTATAGACTCCAAGTCCCTGTATGTATTGTTTTTAAAATGTTTGATCGACATTTCAGGCAACATATCAATAAATAGACAAATCACTTTCGACAGTGTAGTCACAGCAACAATACTGTTCAAGTGGATCAGTATTGGACAGAACACTGCCAAAACATAAATAGCCTATTTTAATAATACAATTTTTAATTTTTATACTTTTCAAATATATAACAAATAAACTATTTGCAATGTCTTTAAGATAGTTGACGGTAACATAACATTGGTAGTGGTGAATAATCTACCTGTCATCATTGTTTTGTATTGTTGTTTTTTTGTTTGTTTGTTTTCAATTTTGCAATATTCAACTATATCCATTCTGTTGTTACTTATCTTTTTACTAAAAATAACTCTTGAGCTTCATAATCCCTTTGCACTGCCTCACTTTGCCTTAAAGGGTTACTCCACCCCAAAATGAAAATTTTGTCATTAATATATGAAGCCTCCCAGTTTTCATCTAAAATATCTTAATTTGTGTTCCGAAGACGAACGAAGCTTTTATGGGTTTGGACTGAGACTGAGGGGTGATTTTCATTCAGATCTGACTCAGGTTTGTCTGGACTCTCAGTGACCGGGGGAGATTGGAGCCACGTGCCTGCCTGACATGTGTTAAGCTGAGCCAGTGCTACACAATAGCTTGGCCGATATTGAAAGAGCCAGCGGTCACTGCTTCACTTCTACTGCTATTGTTTATTGTGCAGCCACTTGTGGTTCCTTTGGTGTGGAAAACAAGATATTGATCACTATCAAGGGCCACTGGGGTGGTTTCGCCGCATGTATTGATATGACTCACTGTGGGCGCCTATCTCTACTGGGTAATAGTGCTGTAAGAAAAGACTCTGACGCATACACTCACTCCTGTGCTCAAAAAAACATTTCAACATGTAGTCTAGCCATTTATTTTTACAAAGAAAGTGTTTTAGTTTTCTCACAGTCTTGTCCCTGACCTTGTTTGTGCATTCATTTAGCCACAGTTTTGCTAATCATGTCACAATTTTAGCTCGCTAGCTTTGTAAGCCGGTTTGAGTTCACATCTCCAGCTCACCACAAAGCAAAAGAACACAATGTATTTAGTGCCTCCTGCTGAATCGCACACAGGTGGCTTTTTGCTGTTGTTTTTGCTTATTAAAGATACAAAAGTATATATGTTGGCAAGAAAACATGTTTAGATATGTCAGCTGATTTTGATTTTAACCAGGCACCTACTGTTTTTGCAGGTGAAAAAGCTTAATGTTGCTTGGGTTGGATGGGATTTCTTGTTTAGATATCAAAGGCTTCTTCATTTACACAGACTATTTATAGTTCTATTAATAATTAGTAATCATAGTATTTCCCTTATAATAAGCCCACAAGATAAACTTAACTGCGCTCTTATTTTATTGACTTCCATATGCTTAAAAATTCTGACCTAAATACTGCTCATTTAGTATCTTTTACTAAATGTTTAAATCTGTTATGTTGACACTGGCAGTTTCTGAAACAGCACAGAATGTAAAGATCTCTTAAGGACCTCTAAAAAGTGTCAATCAGTTATGATACTGTTGTAGCAATCATTAGTAAACAATTTACAAAAATGTTGTTAAATCAATTGTTTTTGCATTTGTTTTAGTTTTATAATAACCCCAGTTGAATTCAATGGCATTTGGTGTCATTGATGTGGTTAATTTGGACATTGGCAATTTTGAAAAATAGTGTAATAGTGTGAATAAAATGGGGTAATATATTCTGGAATGATATTCTATGAAAAATAACTTAAATTTTGGCTATTTGTGACATGGCGTCCCTTTTTCTGACATGCTTTATGGCAGATTCCTTTATATGAATAATTTAGTTTGTGTCACTGGTATAATGCCTACAACCTAAATAACTTAGAAACAGAAAAAAAGAGGAGTGTCTGAAGAAAAGCAGGCTAGTATTGAGATGAGTCCCCCAGGGTTCTGTCTTGGGCCCTCTCTTTATGTGCCCTACCTCCCTTTTATCACAATAGCTATTGCAAATAATTGTATTGTAAATAATTTCACTGAAATATACAGAACTATGAGAATGATGTGCAAATAGCCACATAAGAGGTAAAAGTATCTATTATATCAATTAATACTATTATTAAGATTGGTAACATTTTAGATTAGGGAACACATATTCACTATTAACTAAAAGTCATTGTGGTAGTTATGTTTAGGTACAGAAGGGATCTACAATATGGTCATGAAGAATAAGGCTTTGATATGTGCTTTAAAACTACTAATAAACAACTAATATGCCAGTAATATGCCTGCTAATAAGCAACTTTATATTAATATTGAATAGTGTTCCCTAATCTAAAGGGTTACTAAAAGATTTTTTTAAAGATTTCTGTAAGCTCAACCTATGCTTCACCAAGGTTTAGAAGCAATGAATCCAGTTATTAATCTTTATTTCCCACATTGCATAAATAGGTAGTTTCATTTTTAGCCTCCAATGTTTCCAATCTGGACAAAAATGATTGTTGAAAGTCTGTATTGACTGCTATTTCAGTACAGGTGGTTCAGGAACCCAGCTCAGTGCTAACCTGTTACAATGGAAGACTTAAATTAACTGCCATTATGTGACTAGCCCTTTAAATCCAATAAACCTTCAGATCTATTCTGGAGGACACCCTACAGATGGCCTACAGAGTCGAACTGCAGGGTTATATGATACTGGCTCCTAAACCACCTCAGAACGGTTAATAATCCAGTAGACTCGCCTGCTCTTCCTGTTTACACCTTAACAGAGGCTTCTGTTTGCTTTGAGACAAACAAGAGAAAGCTGTCACAAAGGAAGGAGGAAACAGAACAATCTTTTCTGGCTTGTGCATTGGGGAACTAGTGCCAGTTAAAGATAAGATATATCTTAAAATGATTGTACCTACACACTGGTAACCTGTAGACTTCCAGAAAAAGGTACAAAAGTTGTCACTTTTGTTCATTTCACATCAAAACAGGAATGCAAATGTGTTTTCACTAGTGCTTTCACCACCATCTCTGGTGATCTGAAACACAAGGTATTTTGTTCTGTGTGTTTAAATTCATTGTCGAGCAACAAAAACTCCTGAAGTGAACGCCAGGTCCATTGTCATATGAAACTGGCCCATGGTTGACAAGGGGTTAAAAGTGACACAAATGCAATATCTGCTGACCTAGATTGAAAAACTCCACAGGTGAATGCACACTACTCCAGAAGTGACATTTACTGCACCCTTTGGAGGGCACTACAAAGCCGAACCCTTTCAACAAATGTTGATCTCCTCTGACACCCTACTGTGCCCTACTTTCTCAAAAACATTCCTATAATCATGTCCCAGTCTCTGATTCCCTCGGGGCCACCGGTTTCTATAGGATTTAGCTCAGTTGAGATGTTTTCTTCCTGCCCATTTCCTCCGTGATCTATTTTTCTGCACAATGGTCCATCAGTAAAATGTCACAGGAAATTATGCTCTTCCACCTGTCGCTATTAAACTCATACTAAACCCAAAAGATGTCAACACTGAGAACATTTTTTTTTTTTTTTTTAAATTCCTGTTGATAATTTTTTGGGTGTTTTTTTTTTTTTTTTTTTTTTTTTTTTTTGTTAAATGCATAATTTACATCCTGCATCTTGGAAATTGTAGTTCAAGAGAAAACTGAATGCATGTATATCATTTTTAAAGATTTCCAATTCGGTTCAGATTAAAGGCCAGGGCTTTGAAAAGCACAGCAGAGCTTTTCAGTCTCTCACATCAAAGATGTTTGGCCATGTTCAAATGTTCAGAGGTTTGTAACACTGTCGTCATCAGGTTGTGGTCATCTTTACAGGTATGGAGCGATGATAGCTTGCCGTTTGATCAGATGAAAACAATACACAGATTATAAAGTGCATGATGTTTTATGAAGAAGTTACATCATGCTCCTTTTCATTGATTACCTACTTCTATGGTATCATGGTTTTATATGAGGCTCAATAAAACTTACTTGAATTTGAAATACTGCCTCTGTCAAACAAAAACTAAACTGAAATATAACAGCATATATCCTTTAATCAGGAGTATTTGGATTTCATTACTCGCCCTGCACTGTTTGTCTAAATCATGCCTCCAATCATACTTTTTGAGCACCAGTAAATCACTAGATTAATGATTTTCACTTGACGGACAGTAAAATGTGTGAAAAATCCTATAGACATTGAATGAGGGACACAAACCATACAGAATATCAGAGATTTAGGAGTGCGAGATTGGTTTAAATTAGAATAGCCAGTCGTGTCTTAATATATGGCTTTCTGAAACGTAGATTAAGTACAGATTACTAACACCTGGACTATGGAGTCCTGAACTAAAATAAATACTAGTATTAATTTTAAACCATCTGTGCTGATATGAATTAGCATGGCAGAGGTTGCCTGTCAAACATGGAATGAACCAAGAAAAGCTTACAACTGTATGGAAATGAGAAGCAAATCCAAGGAAAACAATGGCAGAAAAAAAAGCTTTCCTGAACAAGAGGAACCTTTTTTAAAGCAAGCAAAATAAACTGTACACATCAGCTGTGGAATAAAAGAAAATTAAATATTTGTAATGATTTCATGCATACATACTTGCAATCAGTCGTTGTTATCAGTTTTGCAGCATTTTTAATTTTATTATAATTTATGTTATATGTAAAGTAGGGCTGCAGCTAACGATTATTTTTATTGTCGACTAATCTATCGATTATTTTTTCCATTAGTCGACTAATCTATCGATTATTTTTCAGTTAATCTATTTATTATTTTCTTATCAGTTGATGAATTCTTTAGTTAAACTATCAATAAATAATAACAGTAACTTCTATTAATCTTATTTTATTCAAAAGTTTTCTCATAATTAATACTTTACAAAAAATAAAGGAAAGAAAATAACAATAAAGATAACAACAAGAAGAGAAAAAGAAATAATAAATAATATAAAAGGAAAGAAAGAAAATAAATAAAAATAAGAAAAGAGAAAAATAAAAATAATAATAAAAAAATAATGAAAAAGAAAGAAAGAAAGAAAGAATTACAGGGCAGTGACAATCAATAGAAATGCACATTATGGCTGCATTCACAGTTGCTGTTTGGGACTGACAGCAATTGCTTACAGGTGAGAGACTTGAAATGTTTTATTTATTCAGCAGATTAAAACATCTGCTTGAATACAAATCGGTATGAATGAACAGCTGAAGTCACAACCGCATTCAGGACACTAGAGCGACAGAATCAAAAATGGCGTCATAACACCGGGACGTTTTATCAAAGTTGACAGCCCGTTTTTAAATGAATGAGCCCAGTCGAGGCTTGTCCTATCCATCACACAGTTAAACTACTAACAATGACTTTAAATGCTTTGTAAGCGAGTGCAGAGAGCGAGTTTGGTGCACGCGTCTCAGATCTCGCGCGATCGCACTGACTCCAGTGAATCTTAAGATGAACGCGAATCATTTCTCCGTCTCTGTGAGTGCATTAAACCCGTCATGATTATATAGGCAGCTCGATGTCCCGTGCTGTTCCGTTCATTCAGGGCAGCTTTGAATGCGGTTGTGAATTCTGACAATGTAAAGGCGTTGTCTCGCTATATATATATATATATATATATATGCGGTTCTGCACGGTCGTATAATAATAATAGAATGCTCTATGAACGCTCTATGGAAGTGAAGTGATGTTACCATACTAGCCTTTAACTTCTGCTCTAGAGTCTTGTTTGTGTTAAACATGGCAGAAAAACAGTCTTAAGTAGGGATAACTGCAGGCTCGCGCAATGGGCGTGGCTAAAGGTGCGACGCATCGACGCACTCCATGTTAATGGACGTATTTTTATAATCGACGTAATCGATGACGTCGACGAATCGCTGCAGCCCTAATGTAAAGTTCTATCATGACAACTCTGAAGATTTTTTACATTAATATTTGACAATGTCAATGTATTTGGTCTTTGCAGAATAGATCTGCTTATAGCTGGTGCTGCTGGTTATTGTTGTAGTTGTCGGTTATTGCTGCTGCTGCAAGCAAGTACAGGAACTTGCTACTGCCAATGCATACGGCGATACAGTGCTGTGAGTATTCAAGACATACTGCTGCTGCACAAATAGCATATAAAATAACCCGTAGCAGATCTATACAGGTGGAGCTGGGGAAGGTGGAGAGTTTCAGAGGACCTCAAGTGCTCAAATGCTCAAGTGGATGCTAACCAGACATTTAAATGTAAAGCAGCAAGCTCACTGGCATATGCAACATGAACCAATCAGCTTGTGCCAAGTGTGAATATCATCAGTTAAGTTAAGAACCCATCAGCCTGCGCCATATAGACTTTCATGACAGAACTAGGCATTTATACTGTACATATACTGTATAGATAGAGAGAGAGATAGTCGTGGTCAGAATTATTTGGCACCCTAAGTAAATATGATCAAAGAAGGCTGTGAAAATAAATGTGTATTGTTTATCCTTTTGATCTTTCATTCAAATAAATAAATAAATCTTTCAACAAAATCACATTATGAAAATAACTTTTTCTCTAATACATATTGGCCACAATTATTGGTACCCCTAGAAATTATTAAGAGTAAAATCTCTGAAAATCTGTATTCCCATTCATATTTACAAGTTTTAGCACACCAGGGTGACTATGAATATCAAATTATCCAGCCATGACTTCTTGTTTCACAGGAATAAAAATATGAGGAACACAAAGGCCAGATTCCCTTAATCATCCATCACAATGAGAAAAACCAAAGAATATAGTTCTGATTGTGTGGCAACAGATTGTTGACCTTCACAATATATGAAGTCAGGAAAATAGCAGAAAATAGAAAGTAAGAAAATAAATAAGAAAATAGCTAAAACACTGCTGAACATTTCCATTTCCACCATCAGGGCAATAATTAAGGAGTTTCAATCAACAGGAAATGTTATGAATCTGCCTACACTATATTGTCTGTATTAACCTTTTTTTTTTTAATAGTACAACTGTGAAATTTCACTACTAATTTAGGTTTTAATTTCTTCGAAACATGCTCACTCCGGTGCGGATATGAACTGTAATCCATGCTGCGAGTGTTGTTAAACTCATCGCGGTGTTCATGTGTACCACAAAATATACTGCTGGATCTTTAAAGTTGTAGGCCTGTTTTTCTGCCGGAGGTCATCTTGTTCAGATAGATTGGCATCACATCTTATAATGGGCAAAATGAAGGTTCTTGAACCCTAGAAAACTAAAGAAGACTGGAAACACAATGGTTAAACCTGCCTCCAATTTAATCCTGAAGTAGCTCTAGACTTCTTCCAGGAAATCAGCCTATTAAACTCTGGACTAGACTAAGTCTAAGACTACTTAAAACCATGAGAGAAAAGGCAGATTTCTGTTAATCTGGTTTGAAGGGCCATTTTAGTCTAGGACCACTAGGCTTAATCTCTGTCCGACAAACCACCCCTATATGAGACCATGTCAAAAGTAAACATCTTGAGGTGTTTTACTGTCATCTGCGTCATCAGCTATGCCGGAAAACACATGGAGCAGAATGGTTTACTTGATCCAATGAAACACAATAACAGAGTGATGACAACTGTCCAGTGACTGTGTGTTGTGATATTGTCATTGTGAGTCACTGTGTCAGGATCAGTCTGTGGAGTTTGCTGGAAGAAACTTTACTCAGCCCATTCATCACCCCCTGACGTGTAAACCGCTGTTATAATAAACTCAGGAAGTTCATGGAGTCAGTGAAACACATGGAGGAACAGAAACCATGTGAAAGATCATGAAGGTTTCTCTGGAAGTCTTATGTGATGATATTTTGTCTATATTGGGCCTGTTGATCTGTGGGACGTCAGTAGAGGACAGAGTAAACTCGTCAAGTACTTGAGTAAATGTGCACATACCCTAATAAAATATGAATCCAGTAAAAATACTCATTTTCCATTTTACTTGAATAAACAACCCTATATCATGGCAAATTGTAGATATTTTATGAGGTGGATAATTCGTATGAATGCGTATGACCTCACTCACACAAATTTGTATGATTTTTGTTAAATCATATGTATTTTACGAGTTTAATTCGTACGAATGACCCGCCCCTACATCTATCCGTCACTGGGGTCTAAACAAATCATACAAAATCGTACGATTTAGACACCTCGGAAAATATGTACGAATTGGTAGTGAAATAGAGTTGGAAGAAAAGTACAAAAAAATATATTTTTTAAAAGTATTTAAAGTAAAAAGTGTCCACATTCAAGCATTTTAATTGACTTCTAACAGTTTGCGCTTTTACAGCATAATTCAGTTGATTTTCGTTTACAGAAATCAATACTAAAATTCACTTTCTTTAGTTAGTGGTGATAGTTAGAAGTTTGTACCATTCAAGCGCAGACAATATCACAGTTCTTGGCTCATTTTGACCAGATCATGGAGCTGTGGATTAGTCAGATTGCAAATGCATTGGGTGATCGGTGAACCAATTCATTGGAACTGGACACCGATCTGGTTTCTTCAGTTCGAAATAACAAGGAATGATATGAAGACTTCAGATGCAAAAACCTCCGAGTCCATCCGAGATTTTTTCTTTTAAATTACCATTTTATCAGTTTCTATGAAAATAACATTAGACATTTTTGAAAATAAGGCATTGAATAACTGACTAATAGCCTTTTCATTGCCATTAAAGTGAAATTACTGAAACTACACTGTAAAAATGACCATGAATTTAACAGTAAAAGACAGTAAAAATGCTACAGTAAAAAACCTGTTAATGGTTAACGGTAAGTTCCCCTACTATATATGGTGAAAAACTGCATTGGCCATTACATGTAATTTTATATACAATTTTATATATACATATAATTTAATAGGTCAGTATATTAACATTATATCAGTTAATGAAATTATGGTAATTAACTGTAAATTTAAGTTAAAACTGTAAAACGTTGCTACCGTATTTTTTTATGGTAAAATTCTGGCAACCACAGCTGCCGTTTCTTACCGTAAATTTTACAGATTTTTTTTACAGATTTTGCAAACATAGAAACCTTTTAAAAATACTCATTTAAAAGAAAAATCTCAGTCAGACTTAAAGGTTTTAGCATCTGAAGTCTTCATTTGTTTTTTATGAATATTTTTATGATAAATGTAGTAAAAAGTGTAATATTATGCTTTATAACGTATTGAAGTAAAAGCTTTCCAAAATAAAAATACTCTGACACAGCAAGTAACACAGAATTAAACATGACATTTTTAAGTAGAAAGACCTGAGTAGTTGCAAAATGTAATCTTTGTTTTATTAACATTTATATACACACACACACACATATATATATATATATATATATATATAAAATTTCATAGGCTACTCTGTATCAAAAGAATAAACACAACTACAGTGCAATAGTATGAAAGTATCACTAGTAAAACAAATGAAAGTTAAATTAATTAATTAATTTATTTATTTTTGTTCATTTAAAGATGAAAACTAATAGCACACTTGATTACATTACTTTTTTTGTAAGAAATGACATGGTGTCTACATAAGATTTGGCTAAGATTTCATCACTTTGTCAGTTAGCCTGAGTGTGATTAGATTATTACTGATTAGCAATAGAATCACTGTGGTTTGTGCTTTTTCTTGTCTTCACTGTAGAATACTTAGCTCTGTTTCAAAGCCTGGTGAGCTGCCTACTTAGCATTTTAATGCACCATAAATGTGATCCTCACATGAAATCTGCTACAAAATGTTAGTTTTGGCCGCATTTTAAGGCAGCATTGCAAATTAAGCTCAGTAAAGCTTTTGTGTTTGAGTTTCATCATGAATCTGAGGAGTTCTGAGTTTAACAGTCCTGCTCATTTCTGAATGAAATCAGATCTAGTTAATTTAGCACTGAATACATAACATATTCTCTCTCAAAACCACAGCATGTCAATACAAACCTTTTAACCCGTTCACCCAAAAATGGAAATTTATTTGAAATCATTTACACCCCTTCATGCCCTTCCAAACTTGTATGACTTTCTTTGTTGTGCGGAACACATAAATTAAGAAGATATTTTGAGGAATGTTGTTAACTGTTTTAGATAAAAAATACTATGGAGATCAATGAGATCCAAAATTGTATTCTACAGAATACTGTGGTATGCAAAAGTTTGTGAACCCCTTGCAGAATCTGTGAAAATGAGAATAATTTTAACAAAATAAGAGAGATCATACAAAATGTATGTTATTTTTTTATTTAGTACTGTCCTGAGTAAGATATTTTACATAAAAGATGTTTACATTTAGTCCACAAGACAAAAAAATAGCTGAAATTATTAAAATAACCCCCTTCAAAAGTTTGTGAACCCTTGATTCTTAATACTGTGTGTGGTTACCTGGATGATCTACGACTGTTTTTTGTTTAGTGATGGTTCTTCATGAGTCCCTTGTTTGTTCTGAACAGTTAAACTGAGCACTGTTCTTCAGAAAAATCCTCCATGTCCTGCAGATTCTTCAGTTTTCCAGCATCTTTTGGACCCTTTCCAGCAGTGACTGTATGATTTTGAGATCCATCTTTTCACACCGAGGACAACTGAGGGACTCAACACAACTATTATAAAAGGTTCAAACATTCACTGATGCTCCTAAAGGAAACACGATGCATTAAGAGCCGGGGGGTGAAAACTTTTGAACAGGATGAAGATGTCCAAATTTGTCTTATTTTGTTGAAATATCATTTTTTTCCATTTAGTACTGCCCTTCGGAAGCAACAGAAGATACTTGCATGTTTCCCAGAAGACAAATTAAGTACAGTTTACCTTTATCTTCAAATTCAAAAAGTTTTCACCCCCCGGCTCTTAATGCATCGGGTTTCCTTCTGGAGCATCACTGAAGGTTTGAAGCTTTTTTAATAGCTGTGTCTGAGTCCCTCAGTTGTCCTCAGCGTGAAATGTTGGATCTCAAAATCATGTACATCTGCCCATGCCTTTATGACCCTTCTTTTCCTGTCAGCGTGCTTTAAACATTTCCTTTATGAAAATTTTAATAAGACTCATCTCTGGAAGTAAAAAGAATACTAAAATATTAAACCCTCAGCCCGTGGTTTTGTCTTAGGTCTGCGAGAACTGGGTCACTTCATTAATGACTGTCGTGGCCACAGAAGCGTTTTGTTCTCTTCTGAGCGTGTGTGGAAACTGTAGTTGACCCATGAATCTCACTTGTGCAGAGGTCAGAAGCTGCTGGTCACCAGCACCACTCAGGAGCGGTTTGGGGTTATTTGAGCGGCACCTCGTTGAGTGAGCGTCAAAGGCGACTGTTTGTTTACCGTCAGTGTTTTGGCTGGCGTTGATCTGAGCGGTCGCTACACTTCCCCACGCCTGATAGCAGCACAATCACAGGAACCGTTCAGCCAGGACAGAGCAAAACCTGCCAAACTAGACTGTGTTTCCTGCTGCTGCTCACTCCAACAGGGGTTTCAAACTTCCACAGACCCCTAAAGAAGAACCAATTTTGGTTCCCCAAAGAACCTTTCAGTGAACAGTTCCTAAAAGAACCATTTTTTCTCAGTGTGAAGAACATTTTAATAATCTAAAGAACCTTTTTCCACTGTAAAGAACTGAAAAGGTTCCATGGATGGTAAAGGTTCTTTGTGGAACCATTGATGCCACATAAAGAACCTGTATTTTTAAGAGTGTAGTTGCTTATTAGCATGCCTATATTAACATACTGGCTGTTTATTTGTACTTATAAAGCACATATTCTGCATGACCATATTCTACATCCATAATCCCAATACCTAAACTCAACAACTACCTTACTTTAAATAAGCAGCAAATTAGGAGTTTATTGAGGCAAAAGTCTTTGGGTTTGTTAATAGTGAGAATTGGGCCTTAAAGTAAAGTGTGACCAAAATCAGATATATCTTCATATATAAAGACCCAATTTATTCCATGGAAAATTAATAATTTATAAATATGTGTAAAATATTATTTGGAAAATATTTAGCCTCTTTTCCATTACATGCTTTTTCCCACTTGTACTGTTTCGTTGGATGTATTATTTAAGTCTGTTTTTAATTAATAATTTTAATCTATTTTCACCTATTGATTGATTGATTTTGTTTTTTATTATTTATTTTGTTTAATCTTATTTAGTTTAATTTCATTTTTATTATTTAGTTTAGCTATCTTACTCTTATTTTTATTTATTAAATGCCCTTATTTTTATTTATAAAAATATTTTTTTTCTTTTTAATATTATGTTTCTACTACATTTCTTTCATTCTACTCACTATAGTACTGTACTGTTAAATTTATTATTTATTTAAATTTGTATTTGCTTTATTCATTTTTATTTATTTAGTTTTATTGTTTTATTTGTTTGTTTGTTTGTATTATTGTATTCTTTTTACTACAGTCTTAAAAATAAAGGTTCCTTTTTGTAGTGATGCCATAGAAGAACCATTTTTGGTTCCACAGAGAACCTTTCAGTGAACAGTTCCTAAAAGAACCGTTTTGAAGAACATTTTAAAAATCTAAAGAACCTTTTCTGCATTTGAAAGGTTCCATGGATGTTCAAGGTTCTTCGCCACTGATGCCAATAAAGAACCTTTATTTTTAAGACTGTATGTTTATTTCTCTCAACATTCCCAGGAGCCCCAACACTTCACTATGGCCCCCAGGGGTCCTCAGACCCCAGTTTGACAACCCAATATTTAAAATTTTAAGTATGACACCTTGCAATGACCGCTTGTTCAGCCTTAAAAATATACCACCCAAGAAGACTCAAGAACAGATGTAATATCTGAACTGCATTATAATTGGACTTTATCTGAGTTACATGGTTTATAAATAGAAGTCTTACAGCAGTTACGTAACCTTTAACACTATTTTTATTGCCTACTAGCACTGTTTTTTCCTCTGAAGAAATACAACTCCGTATAAAGTTGACTTTGACGTGAACTTCAAATAACAGGCCTATATGCTGAAGAAAGAAACGCACATTTATCTAATTAGTTTCAGTTCGCGTTCACTGAGAGGAATATAAATCCTAGTCTGAGCTCCTCGGCAGTAGTTTATGTTCAGCTCGAGGAGCTCGAGTCAACGCTGCGCGCCCCCGCGTCCACGCTCACGCGGCGCGCCCCCGCGAGCGGACGCAGATATCTCTCTGTCTGATGCCGATGTTGTCCTCAGAGCAGTCGCCTCGCGTTAGGAGCGTCAGGATCAGGATCAGGATGGTGGCGAAGGATTACTCCGTTTACCTGCTGATCAAACGCGCGAGTGGCCGCGGGGACGAGCCGCAGGTGAGACCCGACAGAGCTGATGAACACAGCTGACTAACTCCGATAATAATAATACACTAGCTATCATTCTCATTACTACTACTACTACTACTTCTGACCATAATATATACATTATTCGCGAGCAAGCATTTTTATTCAATATTATTTTATTATTTTATATTTTTTATTCTAAAACTTAGCCAGTAGTTTGCTGCTTTGAACTGTTGTGGCTTCTAAATGTGTGCATTTATTTACATCTAGAGCTTTATGTGAGTTATTTTGATGTGGTGTATTGTCACAAATAGCCTACATTGTTAAAAACCGACTTAATTATGTCTGCTTTGTGTAAAATCCTGAAATCAGTGTGTTTATAATCTCATCTGGACGTTGACTTGATGAAGGAGACTGATGTTTGAATCCTGACTTTAATCTCTCGAGAAGCAGAAGCAGGTTTGGTTGGGGTTCATCACAAGGTTCAGCAGATGTTTGTGGTGTTTGGCTGCTTCTGATGTGGTTTGTGCATCTGTAGGTCAGCGTTTCTTCACAGACTGCTAATGTTTTTACTGTGTTGTGTGTCCAGATGCATCAGAAAAGTGTGTTTGAAAGACTTCTGAGAAACTCCTAGACTATTACTGATGGTTTTATCTTTGTTGTGTTGTTGTAATTTGCTTTTTTGAGTTAAACAGACTCTGATTTTAGTGTGAAGTCAGCTTTTTATTTAAAGTGTGTTTAAACCGCTATAGTGGCCCAAAGAGCTGATATAATCTAGTTGACTGGACAAAAAAAAAACCAAAAGTCATTGTGTATGAAGTGCTATGTTTTTAGGCACATACTATGATGATGATGATGCAATGCAAAAGCATATACAGCACAATGCATCCTTTTTGTTAATATCGGGTCAGTTTGTGTATTAATTTTTGATTAAATGATTGGTGAATCAGACTCAATTGGAGTCTTTTCTCTGAATCATTCAGACTCTCACTGAATCACTGCAGATGACTCATTTGCTCAGTGCTTATGTTATCACAACATGAATCACGTCTGAAGCTGAGAGCTGCTACTGATTTATGTGCACCTTTAGTAAAACTTAAATCAGTGTAATTACTGACTGGTTAACAGCTTCTCTTAGCACAATGAATTCAGTTAATGCTGCTTTATATCAGGTGCAGTGTGTTTTTAGCTCAGTAGGCTAGAAAAACAGGAGCATTATAGCAATCTTATTTTTATATTTACATTTAAATTGTTTGTCAACTTTTTTTTACTGTTTTTCTGTGTGAATTTTAAAATTCTTATAGTATTCAGTCAGTTTTGTCACCAGATATTATTTTTAAAGTTCAGATGCTGCGTTGGAATGGAAATCATGATCTTTGCATGTTGATTTAAGGAATTGCAAAGGTGTTTTGAGTTGCACGGATCAGTCACGCCTCTGAGCATGTGGGATTGTGGTTGGTGTCAGTCGCAGGTCTCTGGATCACTTCACACAGTGAACTGCGGTTAGTCTGAAGAACAGGGAGGTCTGTAAACCTATCAGTTGACATTCCCATTCATCACAACGGCAGTTGCCGCTTTTGCTTTGTTAATGCTCAGTAACAATTTTATACATATAAGCATTTAATATTCACAGCAACACAGGGAAAAGAGAGTAGGGTGACAGACAGTTCTGCTTTCATGGGGTTAGTATGGTTTGAGCTGTGAGGCTGAGATTGAATATCCTCTCTGTCCTTCTAGCGTTCGTCTCTGGGGTCGTTGTGGTTGTGATCTCTGTGCTTTTCAGTAGCATGACTGACTGCAGGAAAGGTTGACTGCAAGCTGTTTTATTGATACGTCGTCCGTGATGGTCGTCTTTCAGCAAATTTGCACGCAATGTATCTGTTTGCTATTACAGTAAATTCACAAGCTTTCTGCTGCTCTCATGCAATGTGAAAGAGCAAGGTCACTTTTTTCAATTTAGATTTTTCAACATCTGCAAAATCAGATTGAATTCAGTCATTTAGGACACACAGCGAAAACACAATTTATACACTCCTTAATCTGTTTAAAAAACTAAAATGTACAGAAAATTACCATCACCTTTTTTGTTTAGTATGCTTAATGTGCAATTCAGCATGTTGCATACTAGCAAACAGAGTATGAACAATACAAAGTTTAACATTTATCCATAGTAAACCATTGTAAAGAAAAACACTGAAGAAATTGCTTAGAACTGCAATGTAGTAATATGTGACCCTGGAGCACAAAAGTAGCACAGGTATATTTGTAGCAATAGCCAAAAATACATTTGTATGGGTCAAAATGATCCATTTTTCTTTTATGCCAAAAATCATTAGGATATTCAGTAAAGATCATGTTCCATGGAGATATTTTGTAAATTTCCTACCGTAAATATATCAAAACTTAATTTTTGATTAGTAATATGCATTGCTAAGAACTTCATTTGGACAACTTTAAAGATGATTTTCTCAATATTTTGATTTTTTTGCACCCTCAGATTCCAGATTTTCAAATAGTTGTATCTCAGCCAAATATTGTCCTATCCTAACAAACCATACATCAATGGAAAGATTATTTATTCAGCTTTCAGATGTATAAATATGCATAAATCTCAATTTCAAAAAACTGACCCTTATGACTGGTTTTGTGCTCCAGGGTCACATATATGTTGTATGTTTTATTAATAAGTGAGTTTGGTCATCTAATATCACTGTCTTAAATGCTTAATGCAATTTAATGAATTTCTTTGTAAAAGTTTTCTGTGGGAGAATGCTGGACGTCCAGTGGATAATACACTAGATAATAATTATAAGAAAATGCTGAAAGGAAAAAAAAAATCCACATAAAAACAGATAATATCCTAGCTGAAATTTTTAATGTCCCTATATCCTGTCAGAAAACAGTATGTCCTTATTTTTACAGCCTTCTTATGGAGTATATGTGGAATTAGATTTGATTTTGATTTTAAGTCATCAGTACTGTTATAAATATTTTGTGTAAACTTATTGGAGTTGCTAAATTTTTGGCTCATTTAAAAATCTACCAGGCCAGTCTTTTCCCCTATATTACGTATGAAAAAGGGTTTTTCTTTCCTGATTCTTTTGAGACCCGGAGTCTAGCTGCAGTTTTGGTGTCGTTCCACCCTGATCAGTGCTTGACTCAAACTTTCCCACATCAGCGGCTCAAACACATCAAAAGACATGTGTACAACCATCAGTCCTCATGCTTTCATCCTAATGACGGGAGCTGTAGTTCAGAGCCCTCTCATCAGATCACATCTGCAGCTTCTCTTTGATAGCTGCGTACAGCTGCGCTTCGACCTGATACTGGAGCCCCTTCCACGATAGGCTCCTCTGAACTCCTGGGACCCATGAGAACTGCTTTCACTTGTATGGTCCTAGTAATATTTGTTCTTTAGTTCATCCAGCTTCAGTTCAAACCTAGTGATCTGCCTACCTAGAGATACACTACCTCATTTGGCCAACTTTGAAAGGTGCAGTCAAATTTCACAGGCAAAAAAATGCATGCATGCATCACAGCTCACACAGAAGGCATTTTCAATGCAAGCATTTTCTGTTGATCAGTGTTGCAAACTTGCATGACCAATTTGAACCTGATGTGAAATCTGTGTGGTAAAATCTCAGTTAATGCAGATTCCTATTGAAATGCCTGGATTTGGACTGCAAAAATAAATGTCCACACCTCAAGACAGCATTTTGTCCCTGGCTAAGAAATCAGTCCCAGAATGCATGGCAAATAGCTTAGTAAAAAAAAAAAAAAAACACCTAAGTAAATGGCTTCCAGAATAGTTCAGTAGTGTAATAATCCATTATTTGTGTTGGGATGCTTCCTTAAAGAGAGAGTTCACCCAGAAGTGAAAATTTGATGTTTATCTGCTTACCCCCAGGGCATCCAAGATGTAGGTGACTTTGTTTCTTCAGTAGAACACAAACGAAGATTTTTAACTCAAACCGTTGCAGTCTGTCAGTCATATAATGGCAGTCAATGGGACTCATGGCTTTGAGAGGCAAAAAAACATACACAGACAAAACCAAATTAAACCCTGTGGCTCGTGACGATATATTGAGGTCTGAAGACATGAAACGATCGGTCTGTGCAAGAAACTGAACAGTATTTATATCAGTTTTTACCTCTGATCCGCCGCACAGTCCAACTGTCCTGCGTGCGTTCACAACAGCTGGTGCGTGACGTGTCGTCGTCGTCTTGCTTTACGGCGGATCACAGACTTATAAGTGCACTATCGCCCCACCTATCTCTCAAATGGACCATTGACACTCTATCTACATCTCAATTAGGAGTGTCAATGGTCCATTTGAGAGAGAGGTGGAAGAAGAAGACGCGTCACGTGCCGGCTGTTGTGAACGAGCTCAGGACAGTTGGACTGTGCGGCGGATCAGAGGTAAAAAAACGATATAAATACTGTTCAGTTTCTTGCACAGACCGATTGTTTCGTGTCTTCAGACCTCAATGTATCGTCACGAGCCACAGGGTTTAATTTGGCTTTGTCTGTGTATGTTTTTTTCTCTCAAATTTGTGGAGCCCATTGACTGCCATTATATGACTGACAGACTGCAACGGTTTGAGTTAAAAATCTTCGTTTGTGTTCTACTGAAGAAACAATGTCACCCACATCTTGGATGCCCTGGGGGTAAGCAGATAGATCATTTTTGGGTGAACTATCCCTTTAAGGCTCAGGTAAAGGTGCAGTATACATTTACCATTGATCTGTGAAATTTTTTGGGCATATTTCATTGATTTTAATAGGAATCCATGCGATTGGGAGGGTGAATAAGTTCCCCATGCAGGTTTTGCTCATGTTCAAGTTGGTCATGCAAATTTGCTGCATAAAAACCATTTTTATGAGTAAACCTTTCTATGCAGAGCTTCCAGAGATTGTATAATTTTTTGCCTCTATTAAATTTGTAATGTTGCGATTCCTTTTGGAGCTGGTTGATTTGGTTTGTAATGTTGGGCACTTTGTTTTAATGCGTTTTTGAAATTAAGAAAATTACTTCCAGACTCAAGATGTCTGAAATGTAGGCCATCACTGTTACTCAGTTGTTTATCGTTCAGTGCATCTTGTGTAGCGTCTGTGTTTGCGTGTGGGTTTTGATTGAATTTGTGAGTAGTTGGCTAACCTCGTGTAGTATTGGCCTATTGTAAATAATTACATTATAGAAAACTGTGACATGATGGTGAGTGTGTAAGGCCATGTTAGTATGAATGGTGGGGTTTCTGTTAGGTGACTCACTTACTGTAGGTTAACCTCTCTACAACAGGGCAGCTTGTGTTATGTAAGCTCTATTTTGGGAATCCTGTGGGTTTGTTTTCATAGTAGCTAAACAGGAAATGGGTTTGGAGGTGTGAGAGAGACTCAAAGCATATCCAATGAGTCAGATGTCAACACAGCATGCTACTACTTACGAGCAGTAATGTGAACAGTCCTGTTACTGCATTGAACATACTACTTCTCATCATATAGCTGCAGAATCCTCTCATTTAATCAGACTTTACTATATAATGCAGAATGTCATGGGATTTAGTACATTTTGGATTAATATATCAAAAGTAGAGCTGTACATTAAGTTCAAATCACAATATGGACTAATGTCTGTGATCATTGCAATATGAAAAGACTGGTATTTAAATATGAAGTCTGCGGGTTTCAGTAAATGAGCGTCTGAGAAAAGGTTTTGTAAAATACAACAGAAACTTGGGGGAAAATAAAATACAGTTTATTATAAAACAGATTTAATCTGGACTCTGGAGTGGAACTTACTGTTGTTTAAATTTAATGATTTAATACAATTCTATGAATTCAGTTGATTAGACATGCTTTCTGCAACGGAAAACACATAATTTGGAAGAAAATAAAAAAGAATTTAAGACAAAATGAAATAAATTTCACAGGGCCTCATGTTAGTGTTTTTCTAAACATCTCAAAGGATCCGGTTGTAGTTTGGAGCAGTTTTATGCACCAAATCCCTCAATGAAGCATGATACATATCCGTTGATCCTGGACAAATCAGGCCACATGTCTGGGAGGCACATTCAGACCTACATAAGCAAATATTGAGCAATCATATTATAGTGCAGGGATGTACAGAACGTTTGGCCAGGAGCCATATCTACAATTATGCATCTGGTCAAATAAGGCAGAATCATATTAGAGCTCATCAGAGGAGCTCATCCACATCTGCAAGTCACAGCTTCTGCAGTTTGGTTATTTATGTACAGTGTATTTTATACATTCAGGCTGCTTTTTTCACATAGTAGTTTATAATACCTAGCATGAGACCTACAAGTGTATCTATGGGTTTAGTTCATTATAGTTTGGGGATCAGAAATATCTTCAGAATGATGATAGAAACTTTCTTTGGCCACATCTTACAGCAAAATTATACATGCATTTTATTTTTGATTTTTGCACATGAAACACCTTTCATTCTCAAGGTTCTCGTTTATTTATTAAATGTTTTGGCTGTACCAATAAAGTACAAAAAAAGTGTGTACTAAAGCAGTTGATTTCCATGACGTGTGTGTGTGTGTGTGTGTGGGAGAGAGTGTGTGTGTGTGGGAGAGTGTGTGTGTGTGTGTGTGTGTGGGAGAGAGTGTGTGTGTGGGAGAGTGTTTGTGTGTGGGTGTGTGTGTGTGGGAGAGAGTGAGTGTGTGTGGGAGAGAGTGTGTGTGTGTGTGTGGGAGAGAGAGAGTGTGTGTGTGGGTGGGTGGGTGGGAGTGTGTGGGTGGGTGTGGGAGAGTCTGTGTGGGTGGGTGGGTGGGTGGGTGGGTGTGTGTGCGTGGGTGA
Organism: Tor tambroides; assembly: GCA_021397915.2. NCBI lineage: Eukaryota > Metazoa > Chordata > Actinopteri > Cypriniformes > Cyprinidae > Tor > Tor tambroides. Next base: position 11,543 of record JAFVLL020033170.1, on the reverse strand, counting down.
GTGTGTGCGCGTGTGTGTGCTCCAGACTGTAGCATGACTGTCCTACACAGATATGAGAAGGCTCACGGCTGATTGTGCAGATGAACAGACACTGAAAGCTTTGATATGATAACAGTGTGCTTGTCTTCATGTTTTGCATGCGCAGCCTCATTTCAGTCCTGAATCTTGATAATTGTCTAGCTGTCTAGTCCATTACTCACAATCTAGCTGAGATTAATGGACACCGGACTAAAACTACAAATTTTGAGACATATTTATTCAGACAATTATACATTTCTAAATAACATTTCTGAGTACATTTATGCACAGCAAGAATCACATGGAGAAGAATCAAATATTTGTTATAAGGGTCCCAATATTATAAAGTAGGTTGTTTGACCATTATTTAATTTCCTTGTTTTATTACAGTATGTAATGATATGGCAAAACCACCAGTTTTCATCACGGCCCACAACAGATTTAGGTTATATGGATGTTTATGGACCATGTCAGCTCAGGAGGGTCCCACATTACAAGCTACATGAACATATAGAGTAATATATACAGTATATTTAGCACATTCTTGTTTTTTTTAAGACTTAAAACATAATTCCATGTAATTAATGTAATGATCAAAGTTCCACCTTTTAGGGTCAGTTCACTGGAAAAGAATTTGAATCTCCTCCATAACTTTTTAGAGTGTGTCTGTATAGTGCAGAATTCTGCTGTAAAATAATTTAACAATGCACCATCCATTGGCCCACTCGAGATGGATCGTAAATCAAGAGTTTCCATAGCTAGAGGCAACTACTGAATCAGAGACATCTATGACTGGTAAGGCAAAGACTTCCAGAAACCTTTTAATCACAGTCTTAGTTGCGTATGCATCACATTACGCTGCAGGGAGATGTTTCTGGAGTCGCTCAGACGGGCTGAAGCCTCAGGCGAGCTGCAGGTGTTTGTGTTCACCTGGTGTGTGTGTTTGTGATCTCCAGGAGCCCAGCAGCAAGCGGGTGAAGCCTCTGTCTCGAGTGACGTCGCTGGCGAGTCTCCTCCCTCCAGTCAAAGCTGCTCCACTCAAACGCATCGGACAGACGCTGCAGGTACAGGCCCGACCGCAGGATCGGCTCCAGTAACTTCTGATCACAGCTGGGTGGATTACTTACAGATTATAGTCCGTTACTGATTCCAAATTACATGACAAAAATTGTAGTGAGTAACATAATCTGTTACGTTACACATTTTAAGTTATGTAATCAGACTACTTTTAGATTACTTTTGACCTCACTTGTTTATCACATTGATTTAAATAGGATAATCTTGTACCATAATGATATGAAAATACAAAGATTTAGAAAATATTTTCCATTCATTGTTATTAACAACATGAAGTACAGTAAAGATTACATTACGTAAAAGTTTCCCAAACTGGGGTTTGTGAAGGAACTGCAGGGGGTTTACGAGTTTAATAAAAATCAAATAATTAATGCATAAAAATGTAAAATTAAAATAAATCATTTTAAAATAACATCAATGAAAATAAAACACTTACTAAAAAAATTTAATATTTTATTTGTTTACCTGCATGACATGTGACCATAACGAACGTCAGAGAACGTGAACATGCAAATGTGATACTTCATTATTAAAATATTTATTTTAAAATCTCAGTGTACTTCAAGTAAATATATTAGGTGAAATAATGTATTGCTTTATAATTTATTGCTATTGTTTGAACGATATGTAATCAATAAAAAGCAACTAGTCTGATTACGAGTATTTTAAAATGTAATTTCATCTAATTACAAGTACTTAATTTTTGGAATCTGATTACGTAATCCAGATTACATGTAATCCGTTACCTAGCTCTGTGTATAGATGTGCTAGCATTTCATCCATTCTGCTCAGATGGTGTAATGCTTATGAGTTGTGTTCAAATAATTCAAGTTAACAATCAATATAAGAAATGACAAGAAATAGAACAGGAACAACAGCATGATACTACATGATTACTTAAATACAGCTTTGATACTGTTGAGATTTGAACTTGTCAAAGTTTGCTGTACTAGTTTCAGTTTTTAGGCACAGCTTAGTGTTCATCAGAGATCTTATTAACCCTGTGAAGCCTGACATATGAAGTGCTTGTTTTTTAAACGGAGGCGTTTACTGAACTGTTTTCCTCCTCAGCGCTCCATCAGCTTCCGCAGCGACTGCAGGCCGGAGATCACGGCTCCGCGGCCCTGGAGCAGGCAGATCGCGCCGGCCATCACCAAACGCCGCGACAGCAAGCTGTGGAGCGAGACCTTCGACCTGGGCCTGGGACATATGCTGTCCTCCAAAGAGATCAAGAGACAAGAGGTGACTTCACCACCGTCCAAACCCACTCTCACATCTGACTGGCCTTCAGAAACGAAAACTCGTGGTCGGGCCAGTCTCATATTCAGCTGAAATCTAAAATCTGTGTTTATTTATCCTGCGCACCACATATGTGACCCTGAACCACAAAACCAGTCTTAAGTCGCTGGGGTATATTTGTAGCAATAGCCAAACATACATTGTATGGGTCAAAATTATAGATTTTTCTTTTATGCCAAAAATCATTAGGATATTAAGTAAAAATCATGTTCCATGAAGATATTTTGTAAATTTCCTACTGTAAATATATCAGAACTTTTAATTTTTGATTAATAATATGCATTGCTAAGAACTTCATTTGGACAACTTTAAAGGCGATTTTCTCAATATTTAGATTTTTTTGCACCCTCAGATTCCAGATTTTCAAATAGTTGTATCTCAGCCAAATATTGTCCTATCCTAACAAACCATACATCAATAGAAAGATTATTTATTCAGCTTTCAGATGATGTAGAAATCTCAATTTTGTAAAATTGACCCTTATGACTGGTTTTGTGGTCCAGGGTCACATATAGGTTAGAATATCATATAGTCGTATGGCGATAGATAGACTTTTTTGACTTGGACAAACTACCACAGAGTAATGCATTCATAAACTATAAACTTATAGATGGGTAAATGCTATTTACTATGCATCCTATGTGATTTGTTTTTAAAGCTGCTCTTTCTTTCCTGTCATCTGTTCGTCAGGTCATCTTTGAGCTGTCTCAGGGAGAACAGGACCTGATTGAGGACTTGAAACTGGCCAAGAAGGTACACTCTGTTCTTCCCATCACTTCATACAGCTTGAAAACCTTCGAGTCCTGGTTTTATCCCGGCTCGTAAATCCACCAGAATGAAAAAATTAGATAATTCTATTTTGCAACTTGCTGTACTAATATGACCTAAATTATTTGCTGTCACATTAAACTTTATATTAGTGCTGTCAAACAATTAATCACGATTAATCGCATCCAAAATAAAAGTTTAGTTGCATAATATCTGTATGTACCTTGTTTATTTATGTATATATAAATATATACACATACAGTATATATTTTGAAAATATTTACGTCTATATTTATATTCATAGAATTTATATTATATATATATATATATATATATATATATATATATATATTATATATATATAAATATTTAATATATAAACATGACATTTTTCTTAAAAATATACATGCATGTGTGTGTATTTATATATACATAATAAATATACACAGAAAACTCACATATGTTATATAAACAAAAACTTTTTATTTTGGATGCGATTAATCGTTTGACAGGGTTTGTTTTGGTGGAAAACCTTTAAGTTGGTGTTTCCTGTGAACTGAACCGCTTTGAAACAGACAACATGTCAGTCGTATTGCACTTTCAATTTTATTTCAACTATTTATTTATTTTATGTTTCTTTATTTAAATAATTATTAGCTTTTAATCAACTCACAAACCCCTCTCTGTTCCAGCGTATGATTTTATGTGCTGTCTGTTTCTACAGTCTGTTCTAATTCTTATCATGTTTTCCAGTCAGATTTCTAAACATTTCCTCAGTTCTGCTCGAGGAGGTTTGAGTGTCTGATGTGTGATTTTGTCTCAGGCGTATCGTGACCCCATGCTGAAGCTGTCTATTATGACCGAGCATGAGCTCAATCAGATCTTTGGCACGCTGGACTCCCTCATTCCACTGCATGAAGGTGAGCGTGAAGTCAATATCTTCTCATGTCTGTGACACATTTCCCACTACAAGTATCTGTTCATCCAATGGGACAACATCAAATCAGAACACAAAGAAATGGAAATTGCACTGTAAGCCAGTCATGATACCACTCGACTGCTTAAAGTTGCTTAATAGTTGCTTAGAGCAACTAAATCAGATCAGCGCCCTGTTGTTTCTTCACCACGAGGCATAAAGTTGCTTTCCAAAACCTTCACCCTCTCTGTTCCTCTCTGGTGAAATAACCAAACTGCTGAAACAGTCACAACTTTAACCACTCCACAACCCTAAACTAATGCACTTGCATCTCATCTCTTCTAGCTTGTCTCCTAATCTAGCTGTCTAATAAATGTGGCATTATACACTGCAAATATCATTGGCTTTGTGAATAATTGCTCCTAACATCTGCTAAATGCATAAATGTAGACCAGTTCACATGAATTGCCTCATGTAGAGACTGTCTCTGAATTACTAAAAACAGTATTTTGATTGAAATATGAAAACATTTATTATAGACCAGTCCTTTGTCAGCATCATAGGGTGCATCACACATTGAAGTGGTGACAAAAGACTGAGCAGTTTCTCTGTGGTCCTTTAGATTTGCTGAGTCGACTCCGAGAGGCCAGAAAGCCGGACGGTTCGACTGATCATGTGGGCCATATTCTAGTAGACTGGGTAAGATCCTCTCTCTCACTGCTGTGCTATATGTTGATCTGTGTGACGTTCCCTCCATCTGATGAACAGAGATGAAACGATTTCAGATGCTGATATTAGAACACATGTTGTTTTCATTTGTCATGTGCCTCCTAGAAATGATGAGGAGCAAGTCTGGTAGTGTGCCATCCTCAGTTGTTCAGTGTTTGATGCCCAGTTTTTCCTCTGGAACCATTTATGGAAGGTGTTTGATGCTTAGGCCCGGTTTCACAGACAGGGCTTAGACTAAGCCAGGATTAGGCCATAGTTCAATTAGGACATTTAAGTAATTTTTATAAACATGCTTAGAAAAAAAAACATTACTGGTGTGCATCTTGAGACAAAACAAAGGCACTGATACAGTATATTTTAAGATCAGTCAGTTTGCAAGTTTCTTTCAGTTGAAACAGCTCAGACTTACATTTTAGTCTAGGACTAGGCTTAAGCCTGGTCTGTGAAACTGGGGGTTAGTGTTTAAAAATCTGTTCAGATTTAGTCGGAGCTAATAGCCTTGTGGGTAGTGCGCCGACGTATAGCATTGTTGTGCTACGGGCGTCCCGAGTTCAAATCCTGGCTCGAGGACCAGGGTTGCCAGGTTTTCACAACAAAACCCTCCCAGTTGCTACTCAAAACTAGCCCAATTGCATTTTGAGGGGGGTCTCCCATTAAAATTCGCATTTCAGAGGCTAAATATCGCGTTATTGGGGTCGCTTCAACCCACAGACATGAAAAACAAACTGCGGCAACAGTGTTAAAGTAGCCCAAAACCGCAGACTTGGCAACACTGTTGAGGACCTTTCCCGATCCCACCCCCCTCTCTCTCACACACTTCACTTCCTGTCAGCTCTGAGCTGTCCTATCATAACAAAGGCAAAAACGTCCAAAATAAATTTTGAAAACAAAAATCTGTTCAGATTTGAAAAGTTGTGTATGGGGTATCTCGCCTGCCAGTGCATTTGGATGAAATCTCCTTTTTGAATCATTGGTTGTGTCTGAAATCGCCTGTTATACCCCTACATAGTGCAATATTTGAGGTGAAAACCATTTGTAGCAAAACCATACTGGATATCCCATAATGCACCACAATAATGAGAGTACCACTCAACAGCTACAGGATACTTACCACACCGACAGTCTACACTGAACACATTAAACTAAAAATTACAAATATATTGCCCTGACAAAGCTGGGTAGTTACTGATTTTATATATAATCTGGATTATGTAATCAGATTCCAGAAATTAAGTACTTGTAATTAGATTAAATTACATTTTAAAATGCTCATAATCAGACTACAGTTACTTTTTAATGGATTACATATTATTCACACAATAGCAATAATTTATTCATAATTTATTGATTCTTCCTAATCCCTCTTTTTCATCTTTTAAATGTTCCTTTCTAAAATAGACTACTGCTTATATACACTCAGAAAGTCAGATTCAGATTTTGTGGACGTTCACACAGAGATCAGTCATTAGTCAGGTTTACACAGCATTTGACCACTGGATTTACAAAAATCATTCAGGTTTCATTTCATCAACTGCTAATGATCACATTCATTTTTATTTGAATTATCACTGAGTCGGTTATTTTACCGTGTATTACTTTTGTTTGTCTTTCAAACACATTAAAATGCACATATTCACACATTCGCCAAACACATCAGACTTTCCTTCCTCTTAGAAAGATGATTTAAGATAAAAGATATCCTTGAAATATCACTGTAGAACATGAGCCAGACAAGTCAGCGGTCCTCCAGGAGCAGGACTGGACACTGATTGCATCTCTTTCTGGTTGTAGCTCCCTTGTCTTGAAACCTACAACGGCTACTGCAGTAACCAGGTGGCAGCCAAAGCACTGCTGGACCATAAGAAGCAGGACCACCGGGTGCACGACTTCCTCCAGCGCTGTCTGGAGTCGCCCTTCAGCCGCAAACTGGACCTCTGGAGCTTCCTGGACATCCCTCGCAGTCGCCTGGTCAAATACCCGCTGCTGCTGCGAGAGATCCTCAAACACACGCCCAATGAGCACCCCGACCGCCAGCACCTCCATCAAGCTGTGAGCCACGAGAGAACCTCTCACCTTGGAACACAAAACCAGTCATAAGGGTCCATTTTTTGTAATTGAGATGTATACATCATCTGAAAGCTGAATAAATGAGCTTTCCATTGATGTATGGTTTGTTAGGATAGGACAATATTTGGCTGAGATACAACTATTTGAATATCTGGAATCTGAGGGTGCAAAAAAGTCAAAATATTGAGAAAATCGCCTTTAAAGTTGTCCAAATGAAGTTCTTAGCAATGCATATTACTAATCACTGATACATTTATGGTAGTAAATTTACAAAATATCTTCATGGAACATGATCTTTGCTTAATATCCTAATGATTTTTGGCATAAAAGAAAAATCAATAATTTTGACCCATACAATGTATTGTTGGCTATTGCTACAAATATACCTGTGCTACTTATGACTGCTTTTGTGCTCCAGGGTCACAAATAATCTCATACTGTACAAGTTATTTGCCAAATGCATCCTGGAGCCCAGTTGAGTCCTGATTGTGTATGTGGTCTCGTTTCTTTCCTGCTCTTTAGATTAACATGATCCAGAGCATCGTGGCTGATATTAACACTCAGACGGGCGAGTCGGAGTGCCGTTACTATAAAGAGCGCTTGCTGTATCTGGAAAGCGGTCAGAGAGATCTGCTGATCGACAGCTCGAGGATCCTCAGCTGCCACGGAGAGCTCAAGAACCACAGAGGAGCCGTAAGAACTCATGTCTTGACCTGTTTTCAGTCTAGCCATAGGATAAACCCCAAAAACTGTCCTCACACTCCTGAAGAAATAGTCATTGGATTTTCCAGGATAGTGGCCTCAGTAACTAGTTACTAGTAACGCATTACAGTAATAATATTACTTTCCCTGGTAACTAGCAGTGTAACTAATAATTCGGTCTACTAATAAAATTTAAGGGTAACGCTTTATTTTAAGGTGTCCTTGTTAGACGTTAAATGTACTACATGTATTATAATAGCAATAAATTATGCATAATTACATGCAAGTAACCAAAGCCAAACCCTAATCCTAACCCTAAACATATAGTAAGTATGTGTTAAGTAATATTACTCAGTACTTAAAGCTGCAGTCCGTAACTTTTTTTTGGGTTAAAAATTATCCGAAATCAATATTTGAGAGAGTACATAACCAGCCAGTGGTCAAAACTATCACCTTACTTTAGCCCGATTCACAACGGTTAGCTTATAATAATGTTTTCTAATTTGAGTGATACGGGTAGGTTTTCGCGGGAAAGTTGAACTTGGCACTGCGTCATTACGTCACATCTGTAAACATAAAGAAGTTGTCCCAGCTAGTAGGCTATAGCATGTGAGGATCCTGCAGGTGGAGGATCATTTAGCCGTTTCTCACAGCAGCTAGAATAATTAAATATATCATTTTGATGGCGGATTGTGATCCAGAAAGGATTGTGTGTTTATGAAACACATATGAATGATATTAAATTATATTCCAGTTTAAATGTGCTTCTGATTACAGATAGCCTGGGATTACACAAGATTTGTATTTTAAAGACAGCCAGTTCGAAGGGAGCATAGTTTGCTTTTGGGTTAAAATAATTTTTTAATATGAAATTTGAATGGCATGACAATTAGATTAGACTGTACAGAAATTGAAATCTACACGCTAATACACACTATACTCATAGTCACGCAATGCTGATGTTGTTAACATTAATAATTTGAGAATAAAGTATAACAATAATAATATGCACGGTTAGATGTGATATTAGCTATACGATCGTTAGATTAAATCACCATTAGTAGCACGATTTATTGTAATGCTTTTTTCTTCAGTTGGTCAGAACAAACGTGGCAGACTTGTTACTTGTTCAGATGGCAATATACGGTGAAAATTCTTATTTGGGTCATATATTCCAAGACGTAGGCTAGAATCTGTGATTCCTAAGTAGAATATCCACACCGGTGCGGTGACTGACAGCTACACATTCACCTCAAAACATTAAAATCATTCACGCTGAAGCCGTGCCAACTCACAACCCACACAAGCTAGATAATTCTGCAAGCAGCTGCAATTCTAGGTTTTCAAACAGAGATGGCGATAAAGAGGCAAAACTTACGTACTGCAGCTTTCAGTTTTCATAATCGTTCTTGTCACCAACACAGCAAGCTAGCTTCGTAGGCAGACGGAGAAGCCCAAAGCGGCTGGAAATGCAGCCATTATTTTAATTTTGTAGGGAGAAAAGGATGACAAAAACATCAGTCTCACATGTAATTTGTGCAGTGGTACTAAGACTTTGTCGACTGCGAATGCCAGCATGTTTGGTTGGTTCTACTTGCTTAAGCCCTGTTGCAGATTTAAATATGTTGCTGCTTTATTAAATAACAGAAGTTGTTTAAAAAAAATTGTGGCTTGTCATCGGTTTGAGCCAGTTGTATTATTCATTTACCTGTTACTTTCATGGATTCACAAGCTTAAAAAATTGTGCAATTACCAAGTTTTTGGGGTGAAATGGAAAAGTAATGTAGCTAGTAGTGTAACATTACTTTTGGCTGGGAGTAATAAGTAATGTAATATGTGACCATGGACCACAGAACCAGTCATAAACTCATTTTCTTTTAATTTAGATTTCTACGTAATCTGAAAGCTGAATAAATAAGCTCATTGATGAATGGTTTGTTAGGATAGGACAATATTTGGCTGAGAAGAGGTCTAGTCCCATCACTAACCGAAAGTGGTTGTTCATTAAGTTTTTTTCACCAACAGAACCTTCATGCCACAGATCAGATATTTTAAACCTGAAATTTTAAACACATTATGGGGGAAAACAATAGACACACCCACAGACATCAAAAACCAGCGTATGTGTCTCATCAATGGTGACATGCTTCATGCTGCAATGCACTATAATAAACGAACAATGGCTCCCAGCATGCATTGTGGCATGAAGCACATATGCTGGTTTTTGATGTCTGTGGGTGTGTCTATTGTTTTCCCCCATAATGTGTTTAAAATTTCAGGTTTAAAATATCTGATCTGTGGCATGAAAGTTGTGTTGGTGAAAATAACTTAATGAACAACCACTTTCGGTTAGTGATGGGACTAGACCTCTTCTTGACGGTGTAAAACATATCACCTGATCACTCTTGTTTATGGTTTCCTTTGTAACAAATTATGTTTTCATAAACACTGTTATAAAGACCACAAACTTAACAAAAGAGCCAAGAGTCAAACTGCCCAACTAAAGGACACACTAATCACCACAATGGTAACCAAACATTTTCAATAAAACAACATCTAAATCTGTTAATTCTCAGAACTGTAGACTAATGAGAGAAATAAAGTCAGTCTGGTTTGTAATGAGAGATTTCAAGTCTTTTCAGTTAATTTCATCTAAGTTGTGGTCAGGTGTAGTTCTTGTTTCTCTTTCATTCGGTGATTCTGCTTGTTATCATCAGATGTCTTCAATAATCAAACAATCATCACTTAATTAACCACTTAAGTACCTAATTAACTCTAACACTGCTTCGGTGTTACTTTTAACACCCTGCTGGTGGTTCTCATGTGAACACCGAGCGGTGTTGATTTAACACCGGGGAATTTGCTGTGATTAATCTGTTCATTTTAAAAAATATCAAAATTTGCCCGTTTTATCACCAGATTCTAGAAAATTCTTTGAAGGGCTTCTCAAAAAGCAAAGTTTTGAACTGACTGGGGGACAGTAGAAATAATAACTCAACTCACTAAATAACTCAAGAATTAAGCAGAAAAATGTAAAATAATAGGAACAAATATTTACATTTGCAGCTAAACCAATATTTTCTCTCATGCTTTCTATATTTATTTCTAAATAAAATTTATACAGTACATGGGCTTGTTAGGGTCGCTTCCCTACCTACAGAAGTCATTTCACTGCTACAGTGACAAACTATGCAGCTAAAAAAGTCTCAAGTTAATGAATAAATTAGTATCAAGCATCATTAAGGAACTGCACTGAGTAATGAATCCCAATCTCTGTCTCTCTCTGTTTCTGCAGAAGCTGCATGTGTTCCTGTTTCAGGACGTGTTGGTGATCACTCGGGCCATCACCCAGAACGAGCAGCTGTGGTATCAGCTGTACCGGCAGCCCATCCCTGTCAGAGATCTGGAGTGGGAAGACCTGCAGGACGGAGAGATCCGCCTCGGAGGATCCATCAGAGGAGCCTTCAGCAACAACGAACGCAGTGAGTCCCAGGCTCATCAGAAGATTAACACACGCCACACAAATGCCCTGGGTATTCACTATCTGATAGCAAAACAATAGTGAGAGGTCTGGGAAGTCCTGCGGAAAAGTTTAGAGAAAGTGACATTTTTAGTCTTTATGCGTGAAAATATAGCTGCCTTTATATTTTAGGAAGAGGGACGTTCTTAAGGGGGTCAAGTCACTTTTATTTATATAGCACTTTTAACAATTGATGAAATTCTACTTACACTTGTACCATTTTAAAAGATTGGGGTTTCCACATAAATAATTAAGCAGCAATAACTTGTTTTTAACACATAATAATAATCAGACCCTGGACCACAAAACCAGTCATAAGGGTCTTTATCTGAAAATTGAATAAATGATCTTTCCATTGATGTATGGTTTGTTAGGATCCGACAATATTTGGCCGAGATACAACTATTTGAAAATCTGGAATCTGAGGGTGCAAAAAAATCTAAATAT